>JAQGAK010000607.1:0-63784 GCA_034696945.1 Lipothrix lubbocki
GTTGGATCAATGACTACTGCTTCTCTCGTTATCTTGTCGATGCATAGGATGTCACATCTCCGACTAGAGTCCTCCTCATATTATATTATAGTATACATAGAAAAATAAAAAATTGAATCTATTTTAATTGTTTTTAATTTACTATAATAAAACTAAAATTACTAAAATAAAGAATAAAAAAATTGTTAATTAATAGTTTATTCATGTTTAACGATTACGTGGAAGATTCGTAAACAAAACTTTATTTAGAATTGCGTAGCTTTCGAACACAACTTGTGTTCTTAATTATATTATGTATATTACTTATATTATGTTTATAATTAATTATTTAATTAATAATAAATTTTATAAAAAACTTATTTAATTACTTATTTAATTAATTACCAATAATTTAACTATATATATAAATAAATAATGAAATAGTAGCTAGCAAACGCTTTGTTCAAGCAATCCTTGACTTTTTCACGCGGAATTTTTGAATTTGACGGACGTAGAAAAAGCTCCCGCAAACGCCAACCGACAACGGACTGAACGGACGCGCATTGAGGAAAAGTTTTCCTGGAAAACCCGTCAGCTAAATTAAACTAAAACCCGGGCTAAAACCGCATCATTACATCAGATTCGTGTGTACATATGATGCAAAAAATTTCCGAGACAAAATAAACCGAGTCACCGCGCAAACTATGATACCCAGTTTTGTAAAAATTGTCATCCGGCAAATTCTGAATTTACTTCCGAGCAAAATATTGTAAAGAAGGAAGTGTCAACAATCAACAACAAGAAAGAAGAAACGCCCTTTATTGCGGACTTTGGGAAATTGGAAAATTAACGTTTCTTCCTTCTATAGGATCATTTTTAGAATCCATTGAAAAATTGTATTCTATTGTAGCTAGAATGAAAGGGAAATTGTTGTGGTACTTCCTTGCAGCCTTTGGCTTCCGATTTATGCTTTTTATTTCCGGATTTTCTCCAGTATTTCAGAAACGGGTGGAGGTTTCCACACCTTTGAACTCATGGCTGAAAGGTTAATTTTTTGTGGAATTTTAATATTGATTTTATTTTAAATGTATTATTGACCTTTAAGATAGGGTTGCACGTGTCAAATATTTTTTTTTATTATTTCATAATGTGTTATATGCCTTGACGTAACATAACTTTTAAATTTAATTTTTCTACAGTCAAGGAGGGTCTGTTCCTGAAGAAAAACAACTTGTCACCGTACGAGGGAGATACATTCCATGAAACTCCAGTCGCCTTAGTGGTTGCCGATTATCTCACGAAGATTCCCAGCGGGTACAGTCAGCTCATATTTATAGCGTGTGACCTGTTAACTGCCGTTGTGTTGGCCCTTGTGGTGAAGGAGTCATTACAGTTCTATGTGAGTTTCCCTTAAGAATCCGGATTTAATGACGCGTAATGATTAATGATATACTAGATTTGTTATGGTTGATTTGATTATAATAGTACAAATTGTTTTTGTAGCTCAAGAAGTCGCAGCAGTCGTCAAAGTTTTTAGAAGAGTCTGCAGATTTAGTCATCAAAGACGAGCATGAGCACTTGGACGGTGTATTACTGGCTTATCTTTTTAACCCCTTTACTATCGTCAACTGTGTTGGTCAAACCATGACCGTCTTCACTAACCTCACCACGGCCTTTGCCATATTATTTATGCTCAAAGGTAATAATTTTGACGTAACGAACGTTTTACATATATGTGAAATTACTAAGTTACTTACTGAAGTAGCTCTGGGTATATTTCTTTTAATTTTAATCTCGAAATCAACAGGACATCGAATCCCGATGGGAATCTGCCTGACTTTTGCGACTTACCAGTCTTTGTATCCTATTTCGCTAATTTTGCCAGGAGTCATATGTATTTATAACAAGGAAAAGTTCAAATCCCCCAATGCTAATTGGATTACATCAAGTCTGAAGACAGTGCTTGCATTTGTCATCCCGCTTGTTGCCATTGTACTCATATCGCGAGAATTATCTGACGGCTGGAAGTTTCTTGATCGTACTTATGGATTCATGTAAGATACTGAAGTAGTTATATTTTTTTTATTTTTGTTACCCTGATTAAAATAATTTTAATCACAACAGATCGTTGTCTATTTCTATTGCTCTCTTTGACGTATTAATTTTAATAATAATTTTGATATTTTTTTCAGTTTGAACGCACCTGACCTCAAGCCGAACATTGGACTGTTTTGGTACTTTTTCACGGAGATGTTTGATCACTTCCATTTGCTTTTTATCTGTACGTTTCAAATCAATGCCTTCATCTACGTCATTCCACTAACGATTCGGTTCTTCAACGAGCCTTCCATGCTTATCTACTCTTTCTGCTCCGCGATGACCATCTTCAAGTCCTATCCTTCGATCGGTGATGTTGGGTTTTATTTGGCATTGTTGCCCATGTGGAAGCATCTATTCCCTTGTAAGTTTTGATTTGAGTAGATTGAACAAAAAAACATTCATACTTTTCATGTACTACTTTTTTTTTCTTTATCCAGTTATGCAGCAGAAATTCTTAGTGGGATGCTTTTTCGTCGCAACTTCAGTCCTTGCTCCAATACAGTGGTTGTTATGGATTTACTCAGGCTCTGCAAACGCAAACTTTTATTTTGGAGTGACTATTGCGTTTGGAACTGCCCAGGTATTGTAGCACACATGCTAATTTTAATTACATTTACCTGTACCAGAAATATCGAAATGAGTGTTGAAGATGTAGTTAATAATTTATTAATAAATTACTCATTTATTCTTATAACATTCCATGCTAATGATTCTATTCTACTTTCAGATTTTCCTCCTCACGGACGTGATGCTGGCATATTTAAAACGTGAGTACTACCTTCAGAATGGGATGAAGAAGGAAATTAATGGTCAGGTTGCATTACTGTCGTTGCGTTGAAATGTACATAACTAGCCTTGCGTCGCCGTTTCCTTTTACTTAATTTGCTGTAAATAATTACATTATCTAAAGATATGATATAAGACTATATTTAATATTTACTTAATTAAGTTATAACTGTGAAAGCAGAAGTGTTTGCGTACCCAGTAAAATTCACCTACATAGATTCCTATTATTCTTATCTTAGCTATGACTATGAACAAAACAAAATATATAGATTCTTAGATTCACAACTTTGTACAAGTCAGTGTCGTGTTGAAATCAAATAAAACAATATTAGTACTACTGTGAGAATATTGAAAAACGACATGATGCTAGTTTAAAAACCAGCACACACTTCTTTATTGTATTGTATTTAGGTATTGTCCAAAGAAAAGGACTTTCTAGTAATTCACATCACAGATCTGCACTACTGTACTTCCTTTATAAAAGTATTTTTTAAAATTTATGTGCTTCCTCTTGATACAAAAATATTATTAGAAATCATACAAAAATTAATAATTATTGTAAAAAGTAATCTTCCACAGTATTAATGAATTCATAAAATCTTTTAAAACTTCAGTATGGTACATATGTGTAAAATCCCTCGTAGGTACTTCATTGTAATTGTACAGAATATTATATATGTAACCGCCAATCATTATTGCGCTAATCCAAGCGTCGTCTTCGTCAGCATCTTCCGCTGGGCTGAATACTGGTCCCGAAGCTTCTGCCAGGAGTGAAGAACGTAAAATCCGGAGAGCCAAATGATGACTAGTCCTACGGCCATAAGCCAGGCAAAGAGAGACATGTAGCCGATGAGGGACGCTGCCACGTCTAGACCTTCCATAGTTATACTCCGGTGTCTAAAAATAATGCAAATTAATACTAAAAATAAAAATTGTCACTGAATACTATTGTAGAAAGGAATACTAAATTTAATACAAAAAATAATAAAAATATTCTAAAAATAAATAAATAGTAAAAATAATTATTTTAAGTACCAAAAGTGCTTACCAAGTCTATAATAAATTATTTCTACCACTACTATAGGAAGCTGTATTATATAGAAACCGGACCGGGTCAAAGAATATTAATTGAAATTAGAAAATAATAAATGAAGAGAAAAAAATCCCAACCAAGTAAAGATTCACATGTTGAAGTGACCAAAGTGAATGCGAAAACCCTCCACCGCTATAATCCTGTCTTTTAAGGATATATACGGATACGGAATGCTTGACCAATAAAGCGTTCAAGGTCAATGACGCTAAAATGTAGATTATTAAACTTCTTCCCGTCTCTTTCTATTTTTACAGCTGTCCAACATATTCTGTCTATTATTAAACTCTTTTTTTCCCATACAGAAGGCCTTATATACTTTTACTTTATACTCAACTCATTATTATTGTCGGTTTGACAACAAAACTTGCTCAAGTGTTGAGTCTTCACGCCTGGCATAATCCTTATACGCTCACCCTTTTTTGTCGGCGCTTGTTAAAGACTTTTTTTTACTACATTATTGTATACAAGTAATACTTATACTTCCGTTACGAAAGTATGCAGTAGTGGGTGCCTTATGTTATATTGTCATATGTACTTACAACATTCATTTCAATTAATCCTTCGTGATATAGGCTTTCCCTTTGAATCCCTTTAGGAATATTAGTGGAATTAATAGTTCATAAAATATGCTAAATGCACCACACCTGTTGGTGCTGTGGAAATATTTAAAATGTGGGACGACGATCATCCCTTTTATTATTAAATTAGCAGAGGGAAAAACGTCGTTAGGAATAATTGAAAAAGAATTTTTAAGGATAATTTTTTACCTATTTCCTCATATATTTGCTATAACGGGAATATAGGACTACATTCTCTGAATTTACAGTTATTAAATTAATTATGCAGAGTTCTGAATTTCTGCTTCGTTCGTGACACTTGTTCGGCGTTGGTTGGACTTGGATGACTTTTCTTTTAGTAAAAATGGTCTAAAATATTGTCGTTTTATAATCATTCTTATTTATTTATTATTACGTAGTATTTTCAGTAGAAACATGTTTGATTATTTTATTTTTTACAAATTTAATTATTTTATTTTAAAAAAACTTAATTATTTTATTTTTTTTAAATTGTTTTATTTAAAAAATATTAATTATTTTATTAATTTTTTTAAATATTTTTTATTTCAGTATTTTCAACAAGTATTTTCAAGAAATTCTGAGAACAAGGGGCAAAGTGAGACCTTAATTTGCGTTAACGGGGGATGGCTTAAATATAAAAAATATTTTTTAGTGATCAGTTTTATTATTAATTAATTAAATTAACTTCTAAAAATAAATATTAAATTAAGTATAGTTTATAATTAAAACTAAAAGCAGGATTTGTAATATTCATCCTATTTTTAATTAAAGATAAAAAAAATATATAAACTCACGGTATATAAGTTAAAAGACCGTCGTGTCGTCGTCGGGTTAAAGCAAAACGGCGGTGCGAAACCAAAGTGACCGAAACCAACAACTGTACAAATAACAGCTTTACAATAATAAAAGACACTGAACAATGTGAGACCACAAAGAGGAAAAATCTTATTAGAACGGACGAACATGAAACGCGTATACTCAGGAGCGATGTCAATTGATGAATGGACTGTACTTAAATCGAAATTATGATGAAGCTTGAATTGTACACTATAGATATAAATATATGAAGGAATCCCCTTGAGCATCTAAAAATATACTTTCAGGAGTCTAAATATACTTAAAAAAAACTATAAAAGAAGGTTATTTTAGTAACTGGCTATAGTTATATGCGTGAGGTTTACACATTCATTCAGTTATAAAAGTAGGTGGTGACTGGTGAATTAACTTTTCCTTTAAAAAAAACTATGTAAAAAACATCAACAATACTACTTACTTCTTTTTCTTTGAATGGCTTGCGGCTTGAGCTTCGCAAGCTTAAATTGAGTTGAGAGCTTGATGGTTGATGAATGAAATGATGATTAATGACGATGACAATTCTAATCCCAAACCAAAACATGACAAACCTTAAAATTTACGTTACATACAAATAACCTAAATTGTAAATATAAAAGTACTTATATTGTAATAAAAATATTATAGCGAGAGTGTGGCGTTGTTAACTTTAGTTAACAATGCTCGCACCCCAAAATTCGCATTTATGCGTGATCCTCTACAATATATGGACATCCTGAGTCACCAAAATTGTCAAAAAAAAAATTAGAAAAAATTAAACCCTTCCCCGAAGGAAGTTTCACAATCGGACACAGCCTTAACAAATTCATTATTGCTTATTAGGGCTGGACGCAACATGACAAAGATAAGAAAGCTTGCTATTGTAAGTTTGTGGGGTAATAATTCCAAGCTCTCTAGGTAAACTGTTTCACAGGACAGTGGAACTTAAAACCGAAAGACAATTTTTTTTCGAATTTCAAAGAAAATGCGAAAAGCCGCAAATTTTTGAGATATTGCGCGAAAAACTCGAAATCATTAAAATTTGAGTGACTATTTTTTTTACGATTTAGCGATTACGAAAATATGAAATACGATATATCTATCTGTATAATAGTCTTCTGTATATAGATTGCGTGCGGAAAAACAGCGCACGCTATATGTACAGTTGTTCGTTGTTCCTTCACCACTATTTAATATTTAATCTATTCCCCACATCTTGTTTATTTTATCTGCCTTATTGTAATATTGTAAAATTGTAATAATAAAGGAGGTCTTTCTTTCTGTAATATATTAAGCTCAATTATTCAATTAATTACGTTACGCATTTGCATATATACGAAAGAACTCCGAGACTATTTATTTACTTACACAATTTTTGCAGATTGCGGAATATCCGATAAACTTCCGGTTTCTGTGAAATCAAGGAAGCGTTATTACTATTTAAACTTTACAAACTTACAAAATGCCTATATACTTTCTCGTCTATTCACCCTCTTTCTGGTGTACATTTACCACGTCAATTATCATAATTCAACCATTTATTCTTTAATTATAATATATTTTATATTATATATTAATATAATTCTGTATTATTTATTTATATATATAATATATATTTTTAATTTCTTTGTAATTAAATATACCACCAAAAAAGGATTTGATCTCTTTAAAATTCACCATATAGTTACATTTTATTTTTTGGATATTTCGCGTATCTATAGCAGAACCTTACATTTATTTAATATTGTACTTTTAATTTCAGAACTAACTTACTTTATTATTTACTTTATTTATACTTAGTTGTTTTATTACATAATATTATACCTTTCGCAAAATATTTCCCGCAATCTTTCCTGTAACCAAAAATTGTGTAAAAGCCAAAATTTCATGTTGTAGAACGTAGAACGTATAGAACCCTTTGGGCGCGCTTCAGCAAAGCTTATAGAGCCAGCGCGCCGAGCGTTTTTCTAAAGCGGTCCATTAAATTTTTATACAAAAAACGTTTCTTATCATATTTTATCCCAAATGTATCTTGTAATTTATGATATTATGATTAAACAGAACATATTTAAGTATTCGCCATTTTGTTCCACAAATGTATCAAAGAACCCCGGAGATTCCCGATATTGGAATTTGCTCCATTTTGTGATGATGAGATGAGATAATTGCTTGGAGACCATAATATGTATACAAAATGTTTAATAAAAATATTCATTTTTTGCTGAATAATCATTATTAATTAAATTAAAATAATATTAACATATTCTCAATATACAATCATACTAGTTGTAATGACTAGTACTAAATTCCGCTATCCTTGCGGTGGGAATTTTAAAATGAAACATGTTTAAGAGATCTCAGAGAAACCAGAAACGGGATTATAATTCCGGAACCGGGATTTGTCTGTATTTTTGTTTTTCTTTAGTATAAATAGGTTAAATCCAATTTATTCATCATATCTACACCTCGGTTAATGATGCGGTTAATTATTTAGTGGATTAAAATAATTAGTTAATCGACATTTAATCAGGAGTTAATTTTGCAAAAAAGGGAATTATTACGCTACGGTAAAAAAAACATTGTTCTTTATTTCATCAATTTATTCCTTCTTGAATGACCTGAGCTACAAGTTCTTGGGTGACCTTGTCTTATATATGTAAGAGGATTAAAGCTAATAGTAAATTCAAATAATTGGACGAATAATAAACGTCCAAAACCTAACGTCAATTTTTTCGAATTTGGGAACATTATTTATACTTGTGAATCCAGTCATGTCTTTGGCACTGCCATGCATGAAAAGAGGTGAGATTTATTTTTGTAGTTGTTTACACAATTGTCATAAAATTGCTAAAATGAAAATTGTTTGTTCGCATGATTCGATTTTTAATATCTTTATTGAATGTTTGTCAAGTAGTCTTTTCAGACTTGTGATTTGGAAAGTCTTGTGTATGCCATAAATATTTGAAGATGGTAATAATACATAAAAATAAAAACTGAAACGAAGTTCTTCAAAAATTTGCAGGTCTACTGGGATGGCTGTGGACACCGGCTGTAGAACAATTGCGATTCCGAAATCGTGTTAATTTAAAAAATCCTCTGCCCATGCATAGGTCAAGAGCGGTCATGATGCGTCTCTGTGAGCCCGAATACCCGCTAGTAAAAGTTTGCAAGAAGCTCGAAGATGATAAACCAAAAGATCCATCTATCGAGGTATATTTTTCACATGTGTATTATTAAGCTGTATTTATATTTTTGTAGATTGTCATGTTCATTGATGTGTTGTTAAATAAAAAAAGGTAGTAAAAATTTAACTTATATTATAAGTATTAACTTGGGATTTCTAATTGGGAGTTAATTTGGCTGATTATGCACTTTTCCAGGAAAATCAGTATGCATGTTACCTTGCGAAGAAGATGAAGCAAAAGTTTTACAATCATCCTATGATAGCCATTTATCACTGGAATAGTTATACGCAACATGAGTTCCTCAAGGTAATCACTTTGTTATTTGGAATAATTATATTCTTTAATTGTTTCTAACTTAGTTCTTATAACTGATTTCTCCAGATGCGAGGAATTGTATTTGATGCCAACTATCCCATGGAACTGGAGCAAAGAGTTAACATTAAAGTGATGAGAATGGCATTGACTGATACAAAATTCGATCCTGCTATACGGTTAATTCAAGGCCCTACAGCATTAGGCTACTGTAAGACTCGGGATGTCACGGGTTTGGTTCAGATTAACAAGAAAATGCCTGCGTTTCTCCTCATTGGGGTAATTGTGGATGGTCGTCTTCTTCACACTGCCGATATAGTAAAGGTGGCTGATACCACTTTGGACCTTGCAAGAGCAACCTTCAGTAATACTTTGGCTTCAGCGTCGGGCAAGAATTTAAGCACTACCTTGGAAACCAATGCTCTTAGTCTGAGTAATAACTTATCCAGCTACATAAGCAGTCAAACTAAAGATGAACCCGTTCAAGCGAGCGAACCGACTACAAATCCGGAGAGTTAAGGCCATGAGATACTTAAACTGAGTTACGTCGGGATTTCGGGGGGTTATAATATTTTTCTTGTCCAACCAAAGGCGAAAAAACAGTCAATCTATGTTGCATACAACTTTTTACAAATTCAACATGGGTAGCCAATCCCAGCCAGTCACCTCCGAAAATAATTTAGTGTTTTTGTTATTTTATAATAAGGCAAAAGTAGTCGTGGTTGTTAAAATTACTGGATTTAAACAATTAAATAAACTGGTTACAGTCATAATAACTCACAGTTGTTATCCACAACTCCTTAAAATGTGTTTTATACTCTATTTCTTCTTTAACATCTGAACTCAATGATTATTAATTTTTAAATCATACGAAAGAGAAAGATCGCGTATGTGTTTTTTACGAACTGTAACATGGCTTCCTAATAGTCACGACCAAGCAAACATTCTTAATATTGGCATTGTGATTCACGTATTTTAATACTATTTATGCACACCCAATATTAAAGATGCGAATATACGAATGGTTGTATGTGAGTCATTGTAAATATTTCTAACTTACTACGTTACCCTCGAACTTACTGAAGTTGTAACTAATTTTTAATACTACTATAGGAACTACTATGGTTAATTTTATGTCATTCCTACAGCGGATTTAGAGCATTGTGCTTGATTCCATACGTTTAATTTACATGATATTTCTATATCAAGTATTTTCTACGTAGAAAAATAAAGATTAGGGATGCAGATGCAAATTTCAAGATCTTGATGATATAATGTGTGAATCTCTGGAAGCTGCACAAGACATGTAGAAACGTACACAAGGAAGGTGGAGAGATGTAGTAAGTGATCTTCCCTGATTTGAACGTACTTTTCAGAGTGAGATCAACAACAAGACTCCATCATCAGACAGAGAGAAGCCCCCGAGGTGTAGAAAACATGCACCAAGGCTACACACAGCATATGAAAATATACGGAGTGAGTACAGTGAAGGCATACGGAAAGAGTGACAACGTTATGTGAAACTTGTATTTTGTATCATGCCCAGAATTTTTGGATTGCGCCGCATTGGTGAATCCTCGCTCACTCACTCACACAATCACAAACAACAAATGTTGCATAACATTTTACTCCTCTAACTTCAACTACCATTTATTACTCACATGTGCTTCTTCAATCTTCATGCTCTTCTCAATATTATCAGCTGGTCTGGAATTTTCGAACTTAAATATTACAAATTATTTAATAGCCATATCACCCAAAATACCAAATCTTCAATATTAAGACACATACTAAAATCCTTGCTACTAGTCTGTAAAACATATTACACAAAAACAGCCGCGACTATCATTATCACATAAGTACTCAGTTATTACGTCTAATCACCAATCTCCATAAGAGCGGTGTTTACATACTCTACAATTTTGTTAATAGAAAAATAGCTTGGGATCGGGGACGGGAACTCGGAAATAATTGCAAATAAGTAGTGTTCGTCTGTTATAATTTTGGGGAAATTAGTTTCCCCAGCGTTACATCCCCCTACTATAGAATAAAAGTAAAAGCGGCATATGAGGATCTGCTGATAAAATAAATGAGAAAAAAAGTGACGACGACGTTAAAGTGCTTACGTGGATTATTTTCAAAATATAAAAATACTCTCCACTGAAATTTTCAATGACATTACTCCAACAGCAATGAACTGCTGGAAGGAATTCATAAGATTGAATAATATGATATTACTACGGTTTTGTTGTCGACGACTCCACTTTAAATCCTTTAAGACTATTTTACCCACAAGAAATTTCGCATGCAGATAGTACAACAATAGAGAATAAATTTAGTACAAGGTTTTAGGATTAAGGATATCAAATTGGTATAAAGGAGAAATATTACAAAATTAATATATCGAAGTAACGATAAATAAGTAACAATTATTTAGAACACAAAAAATATATACAGATACAAAAATAAGATACCACCAATATTTACAAAAGAAACATTTTCACCAAATTATCACTAAAAGTGATTCACTATACTATACTACAATATCCAAACAGTTCACACAAACGAGCAAATTATGTTGTGCCTACTCTGTGCGAACAACATTCCGTCAAGCGTGCCGCTACCACTACCTGTAGCTACTGACCCGGTCAACATCACAAAATCCTTTTCATCCACAATGAAAACACTGTGCAATCTTCTGGAGATCGGCCCGGAGGATTATGAAGAGGTCCTATCTCAAGCTCCTTATTGTCAGAGTTGCATTGATGAGTTAATAGCTGCGGGGATTAAAATCGATTCCGATCTTCCTGATGACACGGACAGTAAGCGGATCTCCACCAAACGCAAGCTGATGACGAGCTGGATGAAGCTCCAGTCCGAAGATGTCCATGCAATTAATTATTGTCCATGGCAGTCCGTGCGGCTCCGGATTCTCCTAGGTAGGTTAAATAGGAAATAATTATAATTAAAAATATAAATATATTTATAATCATAAAAAAATATTCGCTATACATATAAATTCAACAGCAAATTATTTCTACACACAATGAAATAAAAAAACAAATATTATACTTACAAATTATTAAAAATACTAATAAAAATTTTATACACTTGCAAATTATTAAAAACACCTATGTAAACAAAAGTTCAAATACCAAAAACCCCAATGGTCCGATATGAGGTCCTCATCAGTTATAAAAGCAAGTAGAGTCTTACTGTCTACAATGTATTCCAGAGTGTTGGGTCACATTTTGATTTGTTTATATATACATCAAATAAATAATATTTACAAAGTTTGACATGCGGAGAGCACGTTCAAGCGAAATCGTAATAATAATTATGTATAGATAACACTGTTATTCAACAATAATGTCTCATTGTCTCTATATATTTTACATAGCAGGATAGATTTATTTTATAGGCAGAGTCCCATTTATATTGTCAAAGTTATAAATGCTTCAGTAAATATATTCTGTGTACTACAACTGTACTATCATAGGTTGACATATATTACTGACTGAATGTGCAGGCAGACTTTATTTGTATTTCAGTTCAATAATTTAACTAAATGTAAATCAGGCTTTTGGTTTTTATATACACGCTCTTACATATACAGGCCTTTTGCCATATTTTTGCGTTTGTCTAATTTTACCAATAAATGCAAATAGTGTGTCCATATGACCTAACTGTCATCACATTATTAGTTCAATCAGTTGGAGATTGTAGATTTAGAGTAAACTTTAACTACATTGATTGAAGTCGATGTCTAATAGTAGACTTCTGTACAAAAATGTCTTATGGTATATTCACAATACAATCTTCTATACATATAGCAATACTATTTTAAAATATACATTCTTAATTATTAAAATAATTTTCTGAATAATAATTTTTCTTCTTCTTTTTCTTGACACAACAGAGCTCGGGATAGTGATCGAGGTGATGGACGAGCCGAAAGAGGAACCGGAGGACTGGAGTGATGTGGACATTCATGGGGATGGCAAAACTGTTGATGACAATTTCTGCACTTCGGGACCTTTCCACAATTTTTTAGCTCCAGCAGCAGGTATATCCACCATCTTTATTGTACCTGCAACATTTATAGAAATATTTTTATTAAATGCAAGCCCAACATGTCTAAACCTTTCCTAATTTACGTTTACAAATATTATCATTCATATGTCCTAAATGTCCTCTTTCCTTTACCAATTTTGTATGCCGAGTACATAGTTTCAATTTTAAAAGTTTCAACTTTGCATTTGAATGGAAATTGATAAAATACAATCGAGCGATGACAGCAGGAGGTCACTGTGCTTTTTATCCTTTTTATCATATCAGCTCTGTCCATTTATTTTAAAATATCCACAGAGCTTGATTAAATTCTGGATAAGCCAATTTTATTAAATGCTTGTAATTTTTAAATTAAATTAAATATTAAATTTCCGGCCAATTTTATTATTAAACTACTTTCTCGTACCATTAACCAATTTGACTGAATTCTTCACCAATTACGAATAATTGCACTCAGAAATGATTATAAGTGCTTTAATAAGAACATTATTAACTATCGATCTATATCAGTAGGATTTATTTTGGGAAATATTAATTTGGCTGATTTACACATCGTTCATAAACAAGCTTCTTGACATTCTTGAGTACCTAAAAGACCTTAATGAAGGGCAGGAATCTAAATCGATATTGTTTTGTAAAAATTTTTGTAGGACGGAAAATAATAAAAACAAAATAGTATATATACTATTTTTTTTATTTCAAGTTATATTTAAGTATATATACTTAAATATAACTTGAAATAAAAGGTTTTTCTTTAGCCAGGCAAATGCTTCCCCAGGCTTCCATCACGCCCTTTAATAGCTTTTATATAGAGCCTTTAGCCAAATTAAATGCTTTTGGTACCTTCTCAAACAGGACAATTTATTTATAAACTATAACTCCGAACTAAAAGATACATGCGTTGAACTGAATTTTCCCTTTTAATATGCCCATAAATGCACAAACTATATACATAAAGTATACATAATAAAGTATACATAAATTCATTTTTATTATTTTCTCTATTTTAAACGACGGAGAGGTCCTTCGACCTTTGGTTTGTTGGGACGTTAAAAGTTTAATATCGGAATCCATCCCGGTCCTAAAATTGTGTTGACTATATATACTATGATGAGGTGTCGTTGGACAGAATTTATTTATTGTTTCTTGCCTGGTCGACAGTATAGTTGTATATAGTTGTAGTTCACACAAGGGGGATAACGGCATTAACAAATAAATGTGCATTAAAATATTCGTTGTTATAAACAAGTATATACGTTTTTACGTGCAAGAGCAGACATATATTATAAGTCGTCAAGTGTCAATCCGACAGTTTATTTTTTTGTTCATATCACTCTTTACCAGTTCAGAGTGTTCAGTTTTTTTTGTAATTTGTAATAATATATTGGTTTAATATTGTATACTGAAGCAAGTTTTGAGTTCCCCTTTAATGGTTTAATAGTGTTTGTTTAGTGGAGTCAGTTGACCATTTGAGATCTTATTTGACATACCAGATCGAATTTCACTGATATGTATACCTTGCAATTCTGCCATTCTGTCCTGTCGTGAGATGTGAGACCCAAGGAATTAAAACTTGACTGACTTGGAAGGAAAATAAAAACATTGAGGCAAATGAGGCTGATTGGCGATTAGAGCGTACTTTTCTTATCAGTGATATTTTAATATACTTTTGAAGTATAAGTAGATACTTTTTAAAGTATAAGTTGATACTTTTAAAAGTATACGTGACTAATAACGTCTCTACTACCTTCTTATGACAGAAGTATTGCCTCCGTCTTGCAAATATTAATATTTTTATGAGAGGTATATCGACTGCTTTCTGGGCAGAACTTAAATGTTATATTGGTATTTTTGTAATGAAGGTCTTTGTTATTAATATACTTGTTTGACTCTTTGTTCGTCGGAATTGAATGCGTCCGTCTTTTGAAGGGAAGGAATTCATCATTTATATTCAATATTCAGGGCTAATTATAAACTTTCATTAATTTTTGACGCAGCGGGCACCGAGCAAGAATTTGACATGACGATGGAAGGGAGGAAACGCAAGGATTTCAGAATATTTTGGGCTGATCAAGACTCGGAAAGCACTAATGAAGCCGAACCCCTCTGCCTAGTGGTGCACACCAGGAATGAGTCTGAGGGACAACAGGTAGAGTCCTACCCGCGACCTGAAGACAACAACAATTATTATTGGCCTGAGAAGGAATTAATACGTAACAATCAGAATCAAGACCCCTTGGAGATCGGACGTATTACTAATACTCCAGCGGCTCAGGTGGACGCTGGTTCCACATTTATACTTAAATCAGTTGGGAATCAAATTCAGCTTCGGGATCGGGAATCAACGGATCCTTGTGAAAGTCTGAGTGCGCTGGAAGAAGCGGACGCTGTTGTTTTTAAAGTGGAAGAAGGCCTCGACGAGAGATTCACACATTCCCCCGAGAATTTTTCTCCAGTTGTGTCCTGCGGTACTGATGAAGCTTCCAAGTATTTAAAAAACCCAGCTACTGTTGTTACAACTAATAGAAGTTCGACGACGGATCAAATCATTTGTGATACAGTCATTCCAAGCATCGACCAAGAGATTAGTCACGTCAGTAGTACCAGCGATATTCCCTTGAGGTAAGCACCTTATTTATTTTATAATCAATTTTTAAACGGTGTTATTTTGTATGATAAGACTCTAGAACGTGCAATTAATTTAATACAAAATCTGTATTTTCAATGTTTTAATCTGTCTCAATTATTGTTTTATAGTTCACACACAGTTACTTCTACTCTCACTAAGCCTCAAATTAGTTTCAGTGCTGAAGATCAATCCAGGGGACGCAGATCTAAAAGAAAGCCATTGCGCCCAACGAAAGGAATCTATTCGCTAAAGTTGCCAGATACAAAAACAAAAGAACCTCATTTATCTAACAGCCCGCGAAGTTGCCCCTCCCCGAAGAAATTCTGCAAACAACCGGCAAACGGGAAAATGGAATCCATGGTGTCATTTCCATTCAGCTGCGAAAGCCACGAAGCTTTGGGTGGTGAGTGCTGGATTGAAAATGTTTCGTGTGAAGTGGAAATTTCCAGTACTTCTGGAACAAAATCAGATGACAATTCGTGCGACCTGGACCAAGAGCAGATGGAAAGTGAATTTGAAGCACGAGGTGGGGAAGATTGCGTTAATGAGCCCATCATAACCGCTACTGCTGTTGTTGTCACAAGCGGCAGTAATGTCCTTGTCGAAAGTGGAGCACCAACAACAAGCAACTCGGATGACATGACATGTGACGATGCTAAAGACACTCCAATCGAAAAGAATTCAAAATCGAGTATCAGTGATTCCCCGCCTGTTCATGAATATTCAATACTGAAGTCTTTGTTTGAAGGCAAAGGCCCACCGTCAAAAACCTTTTCGAAATTGCCCAAATTGACTGAACAAACTCCGGAAGCCAAATCCGACGAGAAGAGTCGGAAAAGAAAAAGATCAACAAAATTCTCTTCCAGAAAAGTACAAAGTAGACGCAGAGGAAAGTTAGCAGTAGACCAAAAGAGTAGCCAAGTCCAGGAAGAAACGGCTACGCCCAATCATTCTTCCCTGCCACCATTGCTCGAGCCACCCCTAGAGGACAGAGAGATGACAACCTCTCCTACAGAAAATGAGGAACGTGTCACTAAACGTAGTCGACGTAGTGGAAGACGGATCCAGAAGAATCATCTGTACTCCAGTGACTTTGAAGCGCCGGAAGTGAAGAAGCGTGGAACGAAAAGAAAGTCTGAAACAGAAAATGGACTGAGAATCAAGATTTCAAAACAGGCTTTTAAAGCGGATTCATCATTAGCGAGATTGACCAATGGTCATGAACTTAGTTCTTGTAAGAATACCGACCACGCGGAATCGTCAGACCCGATCCTCTCTGTTCTCAATGATAATAAGACACAGCCCTGTAGCGATATTCAACATGAGGAGAAAAAGACCCAGCGGAAATATGAATGCTTAAACAAAGGTTGCGATCGTCAATTTAATACTAAAGATAGGAGAGACAATCATTTCAAGCGAAAGCATCAAGGTAAGCAATAAACATGTAATTCCTGATGATGACGTTCATCAATAGTTTGATATGATTTCTTATATTCTGCCATACATCATAAAACTTGTAAAATATTTGAAGTCGTCACTCTTCACTCTCTCACTTAATTTAAATACTCGTGAAGCTGAATATCATTAACATAATTATAAAATTAAAATTCTTTTTTTCCTGGACAGGTTTAAGGAATCTTTTCGCCTGTGACATCTGTGGGAAAACATTCCCAGCTAGAACAAGGTAAGCGTCCATTTAGTTAAATCATCCATTTAATTATGTGTCAGAAAGCTGAAACTGTACGTACGTACGATTGTGTTAATTTTGATCATTTATGTTGCTCCCAGACTGACCACACACTTGGAGAGGCATGAAAAGGCTGGAAAAACGTACCCCTGCACTCAATGTGAAAAAGAATTTCCGACGCAGAAGAAATTGGAATTCCATTTGTATCAACATTCTCAAAATTGGGGGCTTTATTGTGACGTTTGCAACAAAGGCTTTCCTTCGGGTCAGGAGCAAAGACTGGCAAATCATCGGAAAATCCATGATGAGACCCGCCCCCGTCCTTTTGAATGTTCAACCTGTGGCAGGACCTTCTCTTCCCAGCAGTACTTAAACATCCATCAGAAAAATCATCCCATTCAACCTGATGATGATGGTATGTATAGATGTAGAGTGGAGACCTGCCAAATGACATTTAAGGCCGTTACTAGCTACCGGGAGCATCAAAAGATTCACACGGGTGAACTTCCATTCAAGTGTGAAGTTTGTGGCAAAAGATTTGGGTACATTACGGGCTACAAGAAGCACATGGTCTCCCACACTGATGAGAAAAGTCATACCTGTCACATCTGTGGCAAACAATTCAAACAGAAGGGAAACCTGAATCTGCATATCGGGAGACACAATGGTGTGAAGCCGTACAAATGTACTTATTCTGGATGTAATTACAGCTTCTTCGACCAGTACAAGCTGAAGAATCATCTGGATGTGCACACTGGTAGGAGGATCTACAAATGTGGGGAATGTGACAAGTGCTTCCGAACTACCACCGGTCTGAAATCCCACCATGCAGCTGTTCATGCGAAGGAACGCAAGTACAAATGTCACTGTGGGAAAACGTTTTCACAAAAACAATACCTTCAATTTCACAAGACTCAGCACCCAGAGCTTAATTTAAAGAGATTTACTTGCGACGTCTGTTCAAAGAAATTTAGTGAGCCGTCTAGTTTACGGGAACATAAGCGTCGTTTTCATACTGGAGAAACGTCATTCCAATGTGACAAGTGTGACTACACGGCCTGCTTCAAAAGTCGCATGGAAAAGCATATGTTGACCCACAATAATCCACAATTTGACTGTACAACTTGTGGGAAGCAATTCCGGCAGGTGAACAATCTCAAGAGACACGTCTTAACAGTTCACTCCGGTAAGATCAAGGAAGAGATTGATGATGATAGTGAATAGTGATTGAAGATTGGACCTTCTAAATCGTGTTTTGTTCAAGCCAGTGTGGGGCATATCTCAAAATCTATACATTTACAGAGTTAAACAGTTACTATTATACATAAAATCCTAGTTCAAATATAGAGTAGTATTTCAGCATTTGTAATATGCTATTTTTGACTTCCGGGCTTTTGTCTGATTACTCTTTCAGGTTCACATGTTCTTCTATAATTTCGTCAATAAAGAACATTCTCATTCAATTCAACTTAAAGAGTCAGCTGCACTGTCGTTATTGAGGCCCTAATTAATTATTTCATTCATACTTCATCTACTTCACTTACATTACAGATACACCGGATGCGATTCCAAGACGCATGGTAGGAAATTCTTTTATTGGTACCAGCCAATATTAGATAGCCAATTATATTTTTCAGCATCTCTCATGAATAGAATAAAAGCCTCTCTGACAGCAGGTAATGATCTGTAATTATTGCTGCTATACAGTAATAAAATCGAAACTCTTGAAGGTCATGAACCACCTTTCAAGCAAATTAATGGCAATATACCACAAAAGCATGTTTAATGATCGCGGTATGTTGGTACATACATCCCAAACATCAAATCAGGTAAAGGTATATGGAGTACCTTGAAAAAAGTCATTCACAACCTTTCCACTTGGCTGATTACTCAAACAGGTGAAGACATATCTAATTGTTAGGGTCTCAAAATGACGCAATTACAATTACTAATAAAGACCAGAGCACCTGGCTGTAAAAATAGAATCCAGAACGCCCAGGTAGGTCTTTGCCATATACCCTTTTATAGCAGGGTGAGCTAAGTTTTCACAGCGAGCAGGAAAAAACTCGCAAAACAGTTGTTTTGCCATTTGTTTGCAAGTTCGAAATCGATCATAAAATTGTTTCCTCCGGCTCTATTCTTGTCCAACGCTCTTTTTATCTCATCTATGGAGAGGCTTGCATATAGATATAAAGTAAAAGTATATATAGTAAAATCAAGTATACATAAAATAAGTACGCTGCGAGGCTCAAAGGGATGAGAAGACAGGGTGTTCTGATTCTTATGTGTATGCCTGTCACTGCCACAGACTGTGTGGGTCCCCGATGTTTTCCGAATTCATTATAAGTTCATATCTACATAATATAGAAATGGCAAACAAAAAAACTGGAAATTATTCACTATCAAATCAACTATAATTTTTCTTCAATATAAAGATTGATCTTAAATACTCTCTTTTATTCCATTAAATATATAAAAATCCTCCTCCTACCCGATTTCTATTTTATGTCAACCGTCCGCCGTACCGGAAGAGCGTATCGGAATTTCGACTTGATCGATCTGATCTCCTGATAGTGCTGGATCATGAATCAGCACTATGCTGATGGAGGAATGAGCGTAGGAGGCTTGCAATGTTTGCATGATTGATGTATCTGATATCGATGATGAGTCCGTGGATCTTCGGTTCGGTCGGAGGGTCAAATCACATCCTGAAAGAAGATTAAAAATTAAAATTAACCCAACCATTTAAGCGTGTCTAAACCTTCTGTATAATATTTCAACCATGGAAAATCAAATCCATTTTTATTATTAATTATTATAAAAAAATAATATTCATTCCTAATCAATTTATTTATTATAAAATATTTGTAGTCTTCATGCCTATAATTTATTACAAGATAATCAATACTTATTATCATAAGAAATTTAATTACATATTTTTTTAAATTTATTACATGAATATCAACAATTTAATGCAATTCAATTCATGTAGTACGTCTCATTTCTGCACGTCGGTACAAAAATAAAAGAAATTAACCATACGAAAATAAAAGAAATGCATACATATTTTTCTGTATTTGACTACTGAGCATTAATAGCCGTAAACAATTAGGAGGTCATGGGGGTCAAATGGTGAAAATATCTCAAGACATTTGATTTTCAACGTCGAGACGAATACGCGAACGAAAAGCGGAAGATAAGATGAAAAGCAACAAAGGCAATATAAAAGAAGAAAGAACGGAAGGGAAAAGGGACAGAAAATAAGAAGAAGACGAAGAAAAGAAGAAATGCACATGACGCCCCTTCCCTCATTTAATTCCCTTCCCTAATTTCCCTCGTCCACGTCCCGTTTTTTGATTTTTGACTTGACGCCTCACGTGTCTCCGGCCGGACGAATCCAACTCCAAAGCGCTCGTTTCTCCTTCCCCACATTAATATTTCCATCCACTTTTCCTGCCAGTGCCGAGATTAGAGATTGTAAGCATTATCCATATAAACTTTCCAATTCCAACATTTTCCACAACAACAAGAATATAAGCATTTCAACAACAACATTTTATTATATCTCCCTTCCCTTGGGTCTGCTTTAAAACTGCATGTATATATTAGTATTTTAAATTCTCGGCCATGAGGATGAGTTCGTCTGCTGGCGATAAGAATATTGATAACTTTGGAACGCGTGTTTAAATAAAAGCGGAAGGGAGGAAGGAGCATCTAATTTAATAAGTACTAATTTAAGTACTGATTTTCAAGTGTTCATTGATGAAAGACCTTTTTAATTAAATTACTTTCATCTATGCATTTATTCATCTAAAAAATCCAAATAAATCAAGTTTCTAATGTTGGAGTGCCCATGTCCACATGTCCAAGTCCAATCTTCCCTTCAACCAACTAAAATAATTACAACCGAATGTGTCTCTCATATATGTATTAATGCATTATATACGCGGTCAAAATCAAGAAATCAATTTTGACCCAACTGTCTGTCTATTTCTATGATCAGTAAGTGCTGTTATTAAAAAGTTTTAATAAAAACTGTTGTGTGTCGGATTTGTGATGTGATTTAAATTATTAAATTTTTGACAATCTTTGACTGTCTTGTTGTTGTTGAATCTTGACTCTTGACGTGAGATTTCTTCATATAGTCTTCTTTTATGATCTTGAAACCTAGGTCTGTACCTAACTAATCCAAAAGGTCACAATCAGAATCATCAGCCATCTCAAAATTCCTTATAGTTACGCCTGGTCTGGGGCTTCTTGACCTAGCGGGGGCGGGGATTGAATATCTGATCAGGATCAGAGCTTCATGAAAATATTTTTTTTTGTGGGGACGAGACACTAGCCCGGAACCGGAACATCATGAACATTTATTTTTAAAGTATGAACTTATATATTGAAGTTGATATGTAGCATAAATAGTAAGTAATGTTGAACAGAGCATGATTTATAAATGATGTGCTTTGTTTTTATTGTTATTTATTATGAGTAGCACAAATCAAGGGTTGTTTTGTGACCCTGCATTCAATTCGAGTGTCGGTCATAATATTTTTAATCTATTTCATATTTTATGATATCTAGTGTTCCCTGGACTGGAGTGTTACCGTATCTTTGACCTTTTAAATTATTTTGTTGCATTCTGTTTTAGGTTGCTGGAAGCTTGGAAGCGGTGGCAAGGGAAGAACCAGTATACATAAGGGAACTTATATCTACTCGCAATTAAGTAAGTTTGAAGTTACAGTACAATGACCAAATTATTATCGTGAATCGTAAAGATACTTTTATCGGTAACACAAATTCCTGACTGTCACGTATAATCATCACCGCTGATGTTATAAGTATATAAGATATGCCTAATTTACTTTATTTTGATATACTTTATACCTGGATGGCTACGTTTGATTTGATTTTTAACCTATATAGTCGGTCTCGTCGTGTGTGTGGAGAGGCTTTTGATTCCACGTAGTCGAATGTAAACATTTTAATTACTACTAAACTAAACTACAATAACTATTCGTGCCAGACTCAGACTCGACCCCGCTATCATCGCTGTGCTACTAATCTAATCACGTAATCAGCGAGAGTCGTGCGCCTGAAGTATTCAAAGTATTCCTGTAATTTTAGCTAAATATTTTGTTTTAACTTGATCTCTGCAAATTACAAACTTGGTCAACTGTTTATGTGTATTCTGAGTATGTATATGTATTTTATTGAAATAGTTAGGGAGTTGAAACGCGTATTGCAAATTGTAATAAGATGCTCAATTATGAACTGAAGATGAGGATTGCGTATTGCTTCTGATGAAGGAATCTAGTCTAGACTCTGTATGCGAAGCGTATTAAAGATATCCTCCGTCCGTATTATTTATTACTATTAAATACGGTCTTGTTCGAGGAACTAAATCTAAACGAGGGTCTCAAAATTAAAATAATACCGATAGATAATAATTTCAGTGTTTTGTGCAATCTATTTTTTCGGTTTTTACGGCTTTATCTGGACTTGCAGCACATGATATATTACATCTGACATGGTTCGTCTAAAACAAATTACAACTCACAACACCGGCTGATAATATTAATCAGGCTTCGCTTTTTGTTATGAATTGTAAGTTTTGATTTTTAGTTAAGTAGTTCTATGGTTTTGACGGTCGGGCAGTTCTTCAAGGAACCACTTCGGTGTATTATTTTATTGGAGATGAAACCACTTCAAAGAAAATATTGTGACTCTGAATGTTATTCTGTTCAGGAATCATGTCGTCGGTATAGGTCAATTGCAGTTTGAACATAGTCGGCTTGCATGTACAAACGTCTAATAGTTACAACCACATTTACGATCATATCAGTATTATCAGCTGGTTGAATATTAGTTGTTGCACTACCAAGAAGTAATATCTGTATAAGTCTGAAAAAGCAGTTAGTAAACATTTTCAATTGCCCTCTTGATCCCTGAGTTAATTATTTACAAGTATAATAATGAGTATTGTCCTTTGTGTATGTTCCGAATTTTCAGGCACGGTGTCCCTATCATTAACATCGAATTTTGTCCTAAGAAAGTAAATGTCTTACCATTGCTGGAAGACTAAGAGGCATTAACGGTCATTCTATTTTTGATTATTTTGGAAGAACCAAGTTGCTTATGTACCATGGGGCTTATTGAAATATGTTGCCTTGAGGCTGGAGGCCCAGAATTTATGCATTTCATATTATTCCATTTCTACTTATAATACTGTACGTTTTAACCTTTGTATTTCCTTCGTAAAAGCCATTTGTGTTAGCAGTCCAGCATAAAGTCGATTTTGATTTAAGAAGTGAACTGGCCTCGCGGCTGTAAAAACTAAATTGTAAATATACACTTTTAAGGTTTATTATGAATTTTTGTACTTATAGGAGGGAATCAGCTTGAGAATCAAGACTAGAATGGGCACCAATAAATGTGACGTTTGTGGAAAGATCTTTCATCTCAACATTCAGTTGGCAGTACACAAGCGACAAATGCACTCCGAACCATTACAGCAGGCCTCTGTGGCCAATAGAAGCCAACCACCAGCCAATGATAAAGCAGACTTTACTGATCAGCAGAGTCACATTACTGTGCACAAGTCAGTGAAGGAGTGCATTTTGGAGTCGTCAAAAGTGTAAGTGTATAGTAGCTCTGTAAACTTGCATCTATCTAAATCTAATATTCGTTAGTCACGTCATTACATTTTCTACATTTTATCCTAATAATAACTAATAATATGAAATTCAGTTCAAATTATTTTTTACATAATCTGAATTTTTGCAGCTGTAACCAAAAAGTGATCTCGTTTATCGGTTGGTCTAATCTTGTGATGTGATTATTTGATTTGATTTAGAATGGACAGCATAGCTCCTCGGGAAACTGTAGGTATAAAGTATACACTGAAATCCGCAGTGCAGCTTGAGACTCCAGCTGCACCGAATCAGAAGTTGCCGAGTCAAATAATGTGAGTAACAATTTAATTATATTGTTATAATAATAATTTTTTCATGTTTACGTTTCTTTCCAAATAATGGAGATAGCGGTACTTAGAAAGAGCTAGAAATGCCGTGCGTAAAAACTCTTCTCGGCTGTATCTTGAAATCTTGAAGACTATACTATCTGACTTAGTTCTATACTTCTATGTTAAGGAAATAACTGCAAGATCTTGTGTAATACTATTTGGATGGATAATTACTATTTTATTTCAACAATCTGTTATACTTGTTGATTACGATAAATAACATGGTAGCTATTATTACTTAATTTCTATATTTTTCATTGGGTCTTTTTTTGGGGGGAACTCTGTTCTTACAGTATATGTTAATGTAATTATTACTGGGATGATTACAAAGGAATTAATAATTTACTCCTTTACGAGAAACAATTCTTTGCATATTGGGAAAGTGTATGTGGATGCTGTGTGTACTGCAGCTTTTGTGTCTTTTTGCTGATTCTAGTTCGGTAGGATGAACACTAAGCGGTGTATATTTCTGGCTGTGTGTTTAAGATACGAAATCGGCTGGTTTAATAATTTTCTTTCTTTCGCCTAGCTTAATCTTGAAGTCAATAAAGACTTGTTGTTCTATAATATGTGGGAGCGAGTGTTTTCGGGATTTCATCTTCTCTTCTTAAAAAAATATCTCACACAATGTCTACGGTTGTATAATAAGGAGGGATAGTAACTTAATTACTTTGGTGTACGTATGGAATGCGAAAATTATTCCCAGGCTGCGATTGTGTTATGGAAACTTTATAAGCTTCCCTGCAATTTTGTGGATAATAAAAATCTTAATGTCTTATATTGTCTTAATGGTTTGCTCTTGACGTCTGAATACTAATCTTAGTGTTATCTTTTGTGTGGTTTTTATTGCAATTCACTGTGGTGTAATCGGAGATTTTTTAAGATATGTGAAACCTTGGATGGATAATAAACGCTCATGGCAAGAAAAAAGGTTCTGCACTATGCTTAGATTTTGTTCTTAATGTAGTTTATCGGTGTAAGTTTCTCCTCACGTATTTATTAGCAGGTGGTTTTTTTTTGCGTGTAAAATTCAGTTACTTGAGACGACTTATATATGTGGAGTAGATACAAGCAATTTGATGTTTTCTTCATATTAGGGATGAAATGAAGGACTGTGCCTCTGCGATACCCAAAGGCATCAATGGTTCTTCCCCTTCGTATGTTTTGTCCCTTGCTAACCTTGAATATGAGACTTACGCCGAAGTTGATCAAGCCGTTATTGAGCCAGTAGAAACGAAACTCAATCTCGTCGTCACCTATACAGATGAAAATACAGAGACTGTGAACGTCGAAGGTCCAATCATTCAGTCAATCTCATCACTTGCTGAGCAGCAGGCAAAATCCAAGAAAAATTCACGAAAATCTCAGCCATTCAAGATGGATGAAAACTTACGGAAGTCTCCAAGAGGAAGGAATAACAACGACTCATCTGCCGCAGGTCAGCCTGATTCCGTGAGAATCTCAGATCCTTTTGCTTGTGTGATTTGCAATAAAGTCATGTGTAGTTGGGTGAACTTGATCCGTCACTACCGGACTCGTCATGCTGGAAAGAACAACGTTGGCAATTACCTCCCAATCCCGTTGTACAAACCGGGTTTACTGAAGAGATGGCCTTGCAAGAAATGCGGGAAGAAATTTAGTCACGTTAAAGATCTTTGGAAACATCGCTTGAATTTTTGTGGCCTGGGATCCAAGTACAAATGCTCCAAGTGCACCGTGGAGTTTAGACAGAGTTTTTATTTGCATCAACACAAAATGGTTCATAATATTATGGATCAAGATAATCAGTCCAACTCTGTAGTTCCACCAGCTCCTATCGACCCAGAATTGGACAGCATGACTACTGCAAAAGAGGATATGACTGAACCTGAAATACTAGAACCGGCGTTTGAAGAAATCATGAAGCTAAAGAGGGAAGTTACACTTTTTAAATGCAAGGTTCCGAAGTGTTTCAAGATTTTCCCGGATGTATTCAAGCTCCGTGATCATATCAGAGAAGTTCATAAAGTCTTCATGTGTCTGTACTGTGAAAGTGTTCTGTTAACTCAGAACGATCTTAATAGTCATGTGAACAAGCGGCATGCCGCGCCATCAAAACTTCCAGCTACTGCTTACAATGGCGCAAATGCTGACCAGAAAGTTCTTCTGTCGAAGGAAATAATAATTCCTGATACTCAAGCCCCGAATTCAATCTCCTCCACTCCTGAACCCGAGGCTGATAACAACAATAAGAGACAAGGGTCTGATGGTAATCAATATTCCAGGGTAGACAAAAATGCCGGTCCTTACAAGTGCGGCTATTGTTCGGAGTCCTTTGAGTTTAAGGTTGGAGTAGGAGGACTGTGCCATCATATTCTTAAGACACATACAAACAAGAACCGTGATAACGGGCGGCTTGAGAATGGGGACTCGAGTAGGGATACGAATGGTAAAAGCGAGTCGGACACTAGTAGTAATAAGAGACAGTCGGAATCACGCACTTGCAGTGTGTGCAATAAGACATTTAAACAGCACCAGCTCCGGGCGTTCTTTTTACACATGCGGGAACATAAAGTATCAAATTCTGTTGGAAGCGTCATCGCTCAAAAGATTACACTTAAATCCACTGGCAGTCTCAGGAAAACTACGTCGAGGTAAAAATCCGTACAAGTATCTAGAACTTTGTGGGCATTGCGAGGAACAGTTGTTGGTCTCCTGTCTTTTTTATATCTCTGATTATGTTGTGTTATATAATTAATTGTGGGAGTTGTTAGTACTTACGTCGTGTGTAACACGATTGATTTTGTGAAGGTTGTAGTCTGAACGTTCGAAGGTACGAAATATAAGCAATTATTTAGTCTGTACAAAGTTTAGTTAGGTACAGTCAAATGAGAATTGAATCACTTGATGAGAGGCTGTTGAACTGCTGGTGATGATTATGAAAATTCATGTTGCTACTTACTAATCTCTGGGTTTTTTCATTAATTATTACAGATACTCCTCCTCCTCGGAATCCAACTCCAACTCTGCATCTAGTACGGGTAACAAGTCAGCGCTCAAACGAGCTTTAACTATTGTTGATGCAAGTGATGCGGGCACGGCGGGGAAGCGACCGGCACTGCTAGCACCAGCTGAGGTTCAGTGTGTCGTGTGTGACGTCAGGTTCCGAAACAGTGGGTTGTTAGAAGAACACCTGGAGATTGGCACGTGTAATAAAAAGGTTTGCACTTACCAGTGTGAACTCTGCCAGCAAAAGTTTTCACGAGAGGCAAGTCTGAGAAATCATATGAATTCTAAGCACAATGTAGCAGTTGGAGATCAAATGGACAGTCATACAGATTCCGAGTCTATGCCTGGACGAGAACTCTCCAACAATGAAAAGCAAAGGCAGTGTTCACTTTGTTCGAAGGTCTTCGTTAATGCGAAAAATTTGAGTACTCACATCGCTCTCTACCACCCCACCGTGGATAAATTTCAGGAGCCGATCTCTGTGTAAGTATTATTTTGAGTTTGTTAATTCCATCTACTTAACTCTCTGCAAACTCAAACCAAAAATGGATGTATCGATGTATTTTTTTTGTATTTCCTATTGTTTTCTCCGTAGTAAGAACATTCGAGGCGGAACATCTACTACATCACCACTTAACCGCGTAACCCTGAACGGCGAGATTGCAGGAATAAGGATTCCAAGCGACCGAACTAGTGGCCAGAATTTGAGACAAAAAGAATCTGTGTCTAAGAAGCCTCAGGCAATCGTCCCTCCTCAGGGGAATCAACATTTATGCACTGAATGTGGTGACAGCTTTTCAACAGGCGAGGAGCTTGTCCAGCACCTTCTTTGGCATAATCAGACAAGGGGAACCATGATTTTCAGGGGTGTTCGAAAAACGGGAATACCTCAAGCAACCACACCTCCTGAGGTTTTAATTAAATGCGTCATTTGTGGCGGAGGATTCCGTGAGTACAGTAGTATGGTCAATCATGTAAAAATGCGACACACTCGCCGGGGTAACTACGCATGCATAGATTGTAATAAGAGATTTCAACGAGCAATGGATTTACTCGATCATTCCGCTGTCCACAATAAGAATTTCCCGCAGCAACAAAATAACGAACAAGTAGATGATGAAGGTAGTGGCATGGAGGAAGAAGAAGAGGAGGAAGATTATGAAGAGGAACAAGTCAGCATTCCAGTTCAACGCAGAGTAGTTCGTCGTTCAGAACAACAACAGAACGTGCCTGGACGGGAAATTCGATGTCCGAAATGCCCGGAAAAATTTTACAACAATAATGATTTCAAAGCCCATTGGAAAAGCCATATCCATCCACAGCGACGTCAGGAAAAGAATGACTACATTTGTATTTCTTGTCACGCCGCATTTCCTTCCGTAGAGCAACTCAATCAGCACCGACAAACCCGTCATCCCGAGGTCAAAGTTTTCTACTGTCCCTTCCCAAATTGCAATATTCCATTTGTGCACCAATTGGGCTTGCGACGACACTTGAGTTACGACCATAAGCAAAATACGCCCACCAAGCTAAATAACAGAAATGCAGGGTTAGTCTGAGAATGAATGAATGTAAAAGACGCAGAGCATTTATATCACATATGCATATAGTATTTAGCACGAAATATTTTATAGACATTATTACTGACTGTACATCAGTCAGTCATCCGATCTTTGCCCAACGATCTCCTCTATACTATTCATGGTGTCAGTGGACGATGTAATTTTTTAGGCTGCTCAGGAGAATTGTCGCTCAAATCTGGACATCGACTTGGTGCGGACCGTGCCAGACGTCCATTCTCTTTTTTCTAAAATAGTTCACTTGTTAAAAAGTATGTACTAATAGTTCAGTAATAGGTAGTACACAATAATTTACACAATAATAAATTGTTATACATATCTCGGCCTTACTCCTTTATACAAAAGTATGTCCTTGTACTATATATATGTTTACCTTCGGTTGTGAGATCTTATTGTATCCCACTCCTTACATTGCCTTCAATCCTATAGCGAGTCGCAATGCAGTACTTTTTTAAGTTGAAATTCGTGTTGCAGGGAAATTCTCAAATCCAAATCCGTTCTTATTAATTTGGTCTTATTAGAGCTAAGTACATATACTTACAACTAACAAGGTAGCATTTGGTTGTATGAATGCTAAATAGAGTTCTTGAAAGTTCTGTATTTATTTTACTATAAGATTATATATTTTGTTAATATGATATTGCTCTCAGGATCCATCCACGTTTAAGTAGTGGGATCAGTTTTGTTGTGTACTGATGTGTGATGAGAGTTTTCATGTGGGGAGATACTTATGCTTGTAGAAATTGGTAGTAGAAAAGTTGTAATATTTGTGCCGAATGTGTTTTTGATTCCTTTCTATATTAATGTGTATGTCGTTTTTCATCAGTTAAAAAAAAGTTAACGGTGGTATTTTATGTGTCTATAGTATTATACTTATAGCTGGTATAATTCTGTTATTTTAAGGAAAATATCCCACAGGTTCAGGTAATTGCAATATAATTTCGTGGCCTAAAATATCTTATTGTATATTTTTAGCAATGCAACCTATCTTGTATTACATATTTTGTACTTTCGCGTAATAAAGTTGTACTCATAAATAAAGTCGTTACCCTGTTTTCACAGTGTTACAAATTCGCATGTTTTCTGTAGAACGTGGTTATTGTTTTTGGTTGGACATGAACGGAAGTAAAAAAACGGTTAATGAGAAAATGGTTAAATCTTTATGTTAAAAATCGATATTTTACTTATTTACTCTTGGGGTTGAAATTGATTACGCTTATAATAAAAACCTACAGATACATAATATATTCTTTTTGCAGTATTATCTCAAATTTACAGTAATCCCGATAAACTTTTTTCGCGTAATATTCTTGATCCACAGGTATTCCACTCTGCTTGCTTGATCCATAGTTCGTGAGCTGTTTCCAAACAGCTTAATATTGCTGCACCTTTCCAGCAAGTTAAAGCAGGATCTCCATCCTTTGGGTGTGTTATAACTTCTTGAGGATCTAAATAAAAAAATGAAATCCGATAAAGTTGGGCATGTTGTAGTTAGTTGGTTGGGCACTTTTAGAAGAATTGAACTAAATTAATGGCAAACAGAATCACCTGTTTTAAAAACCCGAGGGGTGTTCATTGCAATTTTATTTTGTAGCCATGAGCCTAGCCCTTTAAATTTAAAACCTCCACCGACTACTAGAACACATGAGTACATACGTCGTTTCACTTCTTCGCCGAAATCTGAAAAAGTAGTTTATAATTTTATTTAATATTACAAATGACTGTCAAACAAATGTACACATTGATTCGGAATTAAATGATATTTTCACGTAAATGGCTTACTACAAGCGTCGATACTTAGCAGAATCGCTTGCTCGATGCCTAGAAGTTGATCTGTATCAATTTTACTTGGTTTTTCTATTGAATTTTCAGTATCCTTATTGTCTTCAATAAACTCTTCTTCAATATCGCCTTCAGCTTCTTTAAGTCCCCGTCTCTAAGTACACAAATAAATTTATTGATGAGCTTCAATTTACCAACCACAAAGCAACATTAAAATATTACAGATTATTTTCCAAAAAATGGAACTAACCGAAGTTTCCGTAATAAATACAGCATCAAATGGGTCATCGGATAAATTAGTCTGGCCAAAAGCGCGCTGATTAACGACAACGGCATGAGCATTCACAGATCCTTTCAGCAGATCAGGGTTAAAGAAACTCAAGGGAACAACCAAAAGTTCGTCGCCCATCAGAACATTATAAATTTTCACAGACTCTCCCGGTTTGTTCCATGCAATGGTCTGTTCCTCGGGTCCACAGCGATTAAGATCAAAATGACAAAATTTCTCCTTCAATGTCGTCAAGAAGTTGACATCCCACAAAGAGGTTAAATTGATATGGAACGGCACAGCACATTGTGACATCAAGTTCCACAAGGCTAAGGTTAAGTCGCCCCCTCCGTATTTTAGTTCCACCTAAAATGTTTGATGACATCATATTAAAAAACTACATATTAAAACCCACATTAAACAATTTGTACTATTTTCTTATGCTTTTTTTACAAAAATCAAATACAAATTAGCAAATTGAATGCTTTCAACATGTAAGAAGAAACATACTCTTGATTGTGGGAAGGAAATTCCATCCTCGACGCAGGAAACAGAAATTTTTTGATCCCCCACATCTACAACAGTAGCACTAGCTAGTCCACTACCAAACGTAGCGCAGACATGATCTTGTAAAATCACCGCCATACCAAAACCCAATTGATTTAAAACAAGGTTCAGCATTTCTCTTGCGTGAATTCGGTCGAACATGGCTGGAACGATGACAACGGCTTTGTAGTGCTGTAAAAATCACATTTATCGTAAGATTTGTTTGTGAAATGGTATTACCGTATTACACTATTATATACATATTAAATACAAGTTCGAGTGTTCTTTACCTTGAGATCTTTTATAGGAATTTCTAATCTTTCTGAAATGCACGTGCTCCAAATAACTTCCAGATCAGCGAAAACAGCGGTGATGGAACCGCCGATTCCCTTGTGAATGTTCGGCTGCCCACGGCGCCAAGGGAAATGAATGTTGAACTCTTTGGGATCTACTTCAAGGACATCATTTCCCACTACAACGGGTTTATCTTTGAAGTTCTTTTTGGGGGGCACAGATCCATACATGACCTCAGTTCTAGACCGTTTGTTGTAAGCTGCGATTTGCTGACTGGGCGTCGCATACCTAAACAAATGATTTTAACATCTTAACAAATGATTGTAATACCTCGACAAATGATTTAAATAATTGCAAAATAAATAGTTATTATTAATGATGTGTAATCAAGTAGAATCGGAACAATCAAAATAAATTATAGACATTTTATAAAAAATACACTAAAGAAACTTTTTAATCCTTACCTAGGACTTCCATCGGATTTTAAAGCAGTCTGCAAAGTGTGGCAAAGTTGAAGCCGAGCAGATTCAACTTCTGGGGGGAATTTACCCAAAGGTTTTCTGTTCCCCACTGGAATGATCGGATCATGATGAGCTAATTTATTAGGAATCCCCGGTTTTCTCCTCCTAGCAATTGCATGTAAGACGGTTTCCGGTTGAGTGTCAGAGGCCCGGCCGAAACGGAGGTTTCTTGATCCCGGGTGGAATACCAAGATCGTAGATGTTTGGAGAGCCTGAAGGACATACGAAACTCATTAAATTCAACAAATATTGTAATTATCTTATTTATTATTATTATTGTAATTATTTTATTAAATATTGTAATTTTTAAATGACATCTAACCATCAATATACTATAATAACTTCCAAAAAATTTATTCTTTTTGTAGATGTCAAACCGAACCAACATAATGATTTCAAAATTTTATTTATCATCTGATTTTTATTAAAGTATCAAATACTGACGGGCAGTAATTAAGTTTAATTTACCTGTAGACCACTCGCATTTTCTGCCATGGTCACAATTCTTAGTGAAGCATAAATAAATTCGGAAATTATCAAAATTACAGACCACGGTAACGGTGTAGTAGCGCGGATTTATGCAATGACGAATACAAAAATAATTATTGAAATAATTTGTCCCGGTCAACAATGGCCATTAACTCGCGATTACTAAATTTTTTATTTTAAATATTTCTTTATCAGTCAATTTAATCTATATTGCAATATTACCGAAGTATATAATTATTTGACAATATTATTCATTATTATTTAATACAAAGTTTGCTTTTTGCTCGCAGGTTGTTTTGTTGTTGTTGATGAATTTGATAATCTCAAATCTCAAGCCCTTTTCCCGCGTTGAAGAACTGGCGACTTTTTCTATGAACGTTCCACGCCTTCCAGGCAATAAAGTCTATACTACCCCTAATTTTTTATGGATTCGCAAAAATATTTTTTATTACATTATTAAAGCCAATTCCACAATTCCTTCCCATTTTATTTATATATTTTTATTTCATGCAACCAAATGTGTAAAATATTTTATAAAAATTATTCATGAAGAGGTTTTAAGAATATTTTATCTACTCATCATTATAAACATTTTGCTAATTAATAGAGAGCTGCACCACTTTTCTGTTTTACGCGATTTTATAATTTATACAAGATAAATGAGTTTATTTTAATTTGTTATTTTATACTATCATGTGTTTTTTCTTATTAAAATTTAAATATATTACATGAAATCAGGACATGGTAAATATTTTTTATTGGTATTTCAGATATTTCAAAATGGCTGCTCGTGCTTTAGATAGTAATTCTGATGGGGGTTTATATAATAATTATATAAATTATCTGTTAATCTGTATTTTAATACGTTGTAGTGTGAAGGCGCAAAATTTAAGTGGCGAAGTTTGTAAATCCATCTTGCGGAATACTCTCACGGAGTCCAATAAATTTAAAACTTCAGCCTTTTCCCCAAGAAATGTTTTTTTGGTAATTTATTTTTGACAATAATTATTATTTGTGGCAATTTATTATGTACAATTATTATCTGTTGCAATTTATTTCTTACAGTAATTATTTTTGACAATCATATTACACGCTTGGCGATTCATTTTAGGCAATATTTATTTATGGCAATATATATTGTTGACATTATTTATTTTTGGTAATTTATTTTGGACAATATTTATTTTTGGCATTTTATTTTTGGTAATATTTACTGATCAATTGGAAAAAACATTATTACATTTCTCAATCCGAACTTCCACTTTTGACTAGACATAATGGAATTTGGCTGAAGATGTGCTCACAATTTGTAATTCTAAATTGGAATAATAATAATATCATATAATGTTTTTTATTCATGAATAAAAAATTAATTCGCTCCTATTACGTGCTGTTTTTCATGTTTTGTAAGTATGATGGTAATAGTCCAATCATCTTCACAGCACAGCGCCTCTCCGCAGTGCAGTGTGCAAAGCTCCGCAGAAGAGTGGTGCGATAAACTGAAAACCACTTAATTTCAAGAGTAATAATTAGCGTAAATTACTAATGATTTTGTCCAGCAGACAACAAGATCAATTGAGTAAAATATTAATTAAAATTGAGCTCACGAAACTCTGCACTAAACAACATAATATACACAATTGGTTCAAAAGTTATATAACATAATACAACACATTATATAACAGTATACTAGAATTTATTTAAAAATTTCAGCACGCTATCCACAGTACAGTGTCATATACAGTATACAAACTATATAATGATAATAAAATATTAAATTTTGCATATTACACTCCACACGAACTCCTTTACTATATTATACGTTCCTTATGGAAATGAAACTTTTCAGTGTGACTTTGCTTTTATTGTTTGTTAGTTGTTAGAGCAGCCTTGGTATATTATACTCTGACGTTAAGAATTCATCTACGATACGACAGACGCTCTCATCATCTTAAATGTTAACTAACTAACACACAAATGTATACAAGACAGTGTGAATATCCAATACGAGCAGGATTCATCTCCGAGCCCGTCCAATTAACATAATAATTAAATGCGTTCTTGAATGTAATTACTCCAACCACGACTATATAATACAACTGTGTCATTGAAAGTTTTACGCTTCCAAACCAAACAAAAAGTTATTATTCCTTGTAAACTTGTATAATATATAGTATAAGTGTAGTATATGTATAGTATAAGTATAGTATATAGATATAGTATAAGTATACTATATAGTATTTCTACTTCCATTCTATACTTTACTATATGTATATATATACAGTCTGAAGATGAGAAAGTATCGTAAAAATAAATAACACACTTACTATTACCTTATATATCTTCGGCGAAAGATCCCAAAGTGCCAACTTCTATACCTTCAACATAGAAATTGGTACTTTGTGATACTTCGCCGAAGATATAGAAATACATCTCTCTATCTTTTACAGGGTCAATAACAAGAATAATAAGATTCCTTACCACACCGACATCAAAGAAAGCTTATTATTACTATAATATTCCTACTCATTCCTTCTATAAAGATATCTCTAATCTTGTATATCTACATCTTTTAACTGTATCTAGTTGATATTTTCTGAAAGGAAATATTCTAAACGCATATACGTTTACGTTTAATAGTGTTAGTGTCTGTATACACCAAAGAGTCTAATAAAGTTTAAGGCAGAATATGAATACTAAGATTTGCCATTTGCCACTAATGGTGAATCTCTAATCTATAGTATTCTTTTCTATATGAAGTATATTTTTAAAGTATATGGTAACTAGTAAAATAGTAACCACAATATAGTTATTATAAATTATAAAGCGCCTATAAAAATTTCCTACCTCGGTTCTGTAAATATCTCTTAAAATAGCTAATTCAAGCTATAGCAATACTATGGGGCTACAATATTTAATATTATTTTAGCTTCGGCAAGTTACATAAATACAGATAGCTCATCTATAGTATCTTTATACTGAAGCAGTAAGCAATACTGGAGTATAGAGTATTAGAGTAGAATGAGTAGATCTGGTTTCTTTTTCTTCACTAGTTTTTATAACGCCAAATAATATCTGTATACTAATACTACAGTTATGACCATCATTGTTAAGTATAGTAGTTTTTGCTTTTATTCAGTCGTGAGACGTTAGTTGCATTTAGAAAACATGGGGTAGCTGTTATAATTTAGAATGTAAAAGATAAATCACATTTAGAATACGTAGATACTGCAAATTGGAATATCTCACTCCGTTATAGAAATCCTGCTGCATGTAGATTGCAACTAGACCATCTAGACCTAGACTACGTACAAACTTCATTAATGGAGTATATACTTCATTTAGAGTAGATATTGTATTTAAAATACTTACTACATTTAGAATAATTATACACATTCAGTATACATACTATCTACATAGTATATATACTATGTATACATACTATAAATTCAGTATACATACTATACATTTAGCATACCTACATACAAAACATTAGAATACATAATACTACTATATCTGTACATTGTAGACTGCGTCCACTATTTATTAGAGTATATACATATACATAGCACAATTGTCGCATCAAGTCCTTTTATGAATCTCTTGGTAAAAGATTTATCTGCCAGTTCATTCGTTAAAATCTCTGTACATATATACAACAAGCAGTCCACCCACGCAGAGTGATAATTCAAGAGTTAAAGTGTTGCAGCATCCATCATTATTCACAAAATACCCTCTGCATTAAATACATATACATATAATATAGAGATCTCGTCCACTATTAAAACGGACACTTGTAATTATTGTAGAGAGCTACTATGTACTACACTATATACTTACTATAAGTATATAACATAGTTTCCCACTAGTGCTATCTAATTTACTAGTAGCTACAACAGTTTAGTCACCGCGAAGTAGTAGATCTCATCCCCACACACTGTATCTCAAGTTATCTATCCTAGCAGTTGGACATAGGGAAAAACAGGTCAAGTTTCACAACACTTTACTGTGCACACACACACAATACATATATAAATATATATGCAGCTGATTAGAATTAAAATTTATGCGAAGTATAGATGAGACATAAAAGCTTAGCTGGCAGGAATTATTATTGAAGCTCTGTGAGATTATATTATAGTATAGCTGGACTGATAAAGTGCACTCGGGAGATTATACACACATGTTTGAAATGTACATTTAGTATTTAGTAATTGTACATGGTCTAAAATCTAAAATCTACACACAGGTATACGAATTGGTTATCAGTTATCAGGAGTGCTAAACGGGATTGACGAATCTTTCGGCGCTCGCAGATTAGATTGCCCTGGCAAAAAACAAAGTACTCGACTTACTCGAGTTGGAAATACAATATTTTACCTATTATTCTTATTATTATCAAGTCCACGGATTTTGATTTGTCCCATCTTCTCCATTGACTCATAGGGAAAAAATCTTATATACTCGTTGGTTTAAATGTTTGGGGAGGAGCAGGAGCAAATAATTTTTATTATAGAGAGCTCGGATAATTTTCTATAGCACAACGTTCCCACATTTGGACCAGAACACGTTGCGTATACTATAAATATTACATGAATACAGGCGATTTCCTGTTAATTTGATTATAATATATTTACACTGAATGTTGATAGGGCGCTATACTTGGAAAGCCCGCAAGAGGATGTGGACTTTTGTAACTTGTACAACAACACACTTGAGTAAATTCAGTCCTCCCACTCCGTCGAACCAGTCAAGACAAGTCAATAGACGATAAAGATGCGGATCAGTCTATAGGAAGGAGGTAAAAACTGAATTGATTCTTTATTTATTTGTATAATTTTTTTTACAATAACAATATTATACTTCCGGACATTTTTCAATTATATGTAGTATCTAAATTCTACTTACTTTTTCCTTAAAAAATTAACCAACCACTGCACAACTTCGCTGTACATGGAATACTTTAATGAAAGCATATTAATTTGGTTATATATTATGGTATGGATAATGGGAATAATTTAATTATTTTATAAAATACTATTATTGTGTAATACAAGATTTACAGAAATCTCAACCACCACGGATACTAAATATTACTTGGAATTTGGAACGGATATTTTGCGGAGATTTTATAAACTTTCTTTGGTGAAGGGCTCCAAAGCGACGTAATAATTCTTGTTGTGGTAAAGTGAGATAATATTTTATGAAATGAGAGTCAGACACGGGTCACCTGATATCTTCTCGAGTGCTGGGTCATCAACTCTCCGTGTCCTGCTGTATAGTTTCTGCACTGATATCATCATTGATTGATAAGGAGCATGCAGACACATTGTGCTTAAACAGAGGATTTGTTCGTACACAGACTATTCTAGACCACTAAAAACTGAAGTTACCGGATTGTTCTAGAACTATATAATATCATTCAGTTTCTCGTACCATGTAATTTTAGATTTTTTAAATTGATTGTCTAGAAATTTATTGTTCGAAACGATTAGAGCTATATTTGTTCAAACTGGTGCGAGGAACAAACATCAATACGGTGAAGTTTCAAAACGCCTCGAGGCGATATCATTAACAACTTTCTGATCTTGGTTTTTACAATGCGTCCTTTCATTTACATATTAGTACCAAATCTGTTTGAGTTTGCAAAAAACTCTGAATTCCGTAATGTTTTGTATGATTTCTTATGCATTTCGTAAAATTTTGTTCAAAAGATTTACGCAAAAGATTGTGGAATTATAACGTTTTGTTTAGATTTCGGAATAATGCGTTTAATTTCGGAACATTTCGCTTATAATTTATTTAATTTGATAATACTAGGTTTAATTCCGGAATATTGCGTTTATCGTTTAAATTCATTAGGTTTCCTTTAATTTCACTAGATTTTGTAACATTTTGTTAACTCTTGCAATGTTTTACTTGCGTTATTTGATACCAGTCAGGTTTCGAAAAACACGAGTGTGGCCATATATAAGCTCCAGAGCTCTACTGAAAAATTAATTGATAGCAAAACATTGTAAATCCCTGATTATCAATGACCCCCAAATCTCACACATTGGCGTTGGATGAAGAAGCCACGCCATATCACAGTATTGCAATATAAAACAAAAATCTGGTATAATTCAAACCTAATTTTAGAATCCGAACAAAATTTTAATCCGTTTAATCTATATAAATGTATCATCAGAACTGAAACCGAAAGTATTGTAATTTTGTGGGGTTTCCCAAATCCCAACGTTAAAATTTAAAATACGCCAAGTGTGTTTTGATATAGAATATGTGTGGTTCTTGGTAAGTTTGGTTGTGTGCCAATGTGTAACAGTGCAAAACAATCGCAAACCAGTTAACCAAATTGATCATTAAATTTTGATGATTGGTGAATTAAATTGATTACTAGTATAAACAAATTTGCTATTATAGCAATACAGTAGGAATGTAAAACGAATACAGTTTTACGCTATTAAAAAGTAGAACTGTTTGTATCATTTGCATGGCATCCATCTTGTTTATAACTTCAATTTACGCAAATGGCTCGCCAACACGAAATTACACTTGCAGATGGCGCTGCTGAAGCTTTTTGCCATCCAATCCAAAGCTTATGGAATGGAGTATCCAATTTAAAACAATCTTGTCTGATAAACTTGTCACCGGACAGATAAACCATAAGTCCCCACTTACCATATATTAAGTTGCAGCGACTAATTTAAGAATAATAATTTATAATAATAATATATTATTATTAAATTTTCACCACTATAAAGTTTATGGATTTGTTAACCTTAACTTCGTCGTGTGCACTGCAGTGCCGTCCTTTACATATTATGTATACTTATATACTCATAATTTAATATTTCCTATATAATATTTAGAGCGTAATAAATCTTCCCCAGAGCACTTATCGCTGTCACAGAGGACCTCACATATGTGTTCTGTTCTTCCAGTTATAGAGAAAAGGAACACAGAGATAAAACTAACAAACGCCATAAGTACGTGTATACATGAATACTACATACTAAACATTGTGATGACCTTTGACCCAGCATTAATTATTTTCGTACATATTTTCTGACACTGCTGCTGCTGCAGGAATATTATTTTACGCATAATTTATCTGTCTCTTCTGTCGAATCGTATCGTAGTATATATGTGTAGTATATAGAAGTTGAGCTTTCATTTCAGCACAACAGAGTTGTTGGGGCAACCGAGTAACTCGATTCACAAGTCCATTATATAATAATAATAAGATATGAACAAAATACATGAAGCTCCTTTACTTATAATACTTACAACAACTCTTATTTATTACAAGAAGATATTCCTTATTCCTATCCTATCCATAGTATCCATCCTTCCTGCTGCACTTGTAAAAAATAATGTACTTTACATTAAGTTACATTATATATTATATAATAAGAAAACTAACCAACAGAGATATATAACTTATATGTTTGTGTGAATCAGGCAGTACTATTTAGGGCCAGAAAGCAAGCAATAAGCAAAGCTACGTCCTACTAGCAAATAGCAAATGAAAATTGACCACGTTATAAACTTTTATTCTACTGCAGTTAGCATTTCTGCATAAAGCAAAAAGCAACAACAACATGAATATTAAGAAGAAGAGTTTTACAAGCTTAAAACAAGAAGAGTATAATAATATAATAAAGTAACTATATACTATAAGTATAGGTACAAAAAGAGCTTGGCTTGTTGGCCCTTGATTTGAGGTTTGCGAAATACAATACTTATTTTTTATAGCTATATCGATTGCAAAGAAAAACGATTATTGATAGAGAAAGACTACATTTCACTTCACTCCGTGTGGGAGTATCATATTGTTCTAAAAAACGCAGTTAACTGCCGTCGTTTAATATTTGTCCTATTGTTACTTGTTGTCATTCCATGTTTAACTTAAAAGGTATCTAGATACATATTTGTTATTAAATGCCATCTTCAAGAAGCTTCACATTTCCATCTCTTCCATTTTTGTAATCACATTAAATTTGTTTTCTTAATAAATATATTACATTTTGATTTATTGCAGAAAAAGTCAAGAGGTACAAAGGAACACAAGAAGAGGAATAAAGAGAAGTCAAAAGCCAATAATCCCACTATACTCAACAAATATCCCCGAGAACCAAATACCCGAATTTTCGCCCAGCCTTCTACCTTCCTGTGTTATTGTATACTCCTAGAACTGGAACACCCACGCACACGGGGGATTAAATCCGAAAAATCCCAGGAACACAATATACGCTCAGTATATGTAATCAAGCATAAAACATGTAATTAAAACAACATGTAGTGTGCACCTGAAATCAGTGCATTCCTGTATCCTATACTCTGTGTCTTAAACAGTAAATTATGTGTCTGTGACAGGTGTGTGAGATCGTGATTTCTGAATAATAATAAAAAATTATTATTATAATAATAAATTAAATTATTAGAGAATGCAGTAAGGAAATACTTTTGTGATTTGTGATATATTTGGGGCGAGTGACTATAACTGACAGCGTGTGAAAAGCTTGAGAAGTTCAAACTATAATAATTAAATTAATTTAAATTAACTTAAATCAAGGTTTATAACTAACTATCAACAGTTGGACTATGCCTTGTGTCCAGAACTCTTCAAGCAGAAGTGTCAATTATTCTTTGTTATAAAATAAATCAAGTATACCAAAACAAAATTACAAGAGAAAGGGTTCCAGAAGGAATGATCATATGTCAACAATCGAAATCTTGTCAAGTCAACCATCAAAATATTGTCAAAATTCATCAATTTAACCCTTTTCTGATCTGAAGTCAAGAAATCTACAAAGTTCAACATAGGAATAAACGTTGTATGCTATATATTAAAGGAAGTAACAGATGATTGGGAAAGACATTTGTGTGAAGTGTGAATGTGTGAAGCATCGATGAGATAATAGATAGAGAGAGAGAGAGAGAGATGAAAATTTAATTTATTTAACGAAATTAACTTAAATGAGCTTCCCCGAACTTAAATGAGCTTCCCCGAACTTAAATGAACTTCCCCGAAGTTCGAGAAACATATAAAGTTTAATGTGTGATGTGAATAATAAATTGTGAATAAATAAAATACAAACAATACAGGAAGAAGGAATAAATAGAAGGGAATGAGAATTGCACGTGTTTGGATTTAATATTATTCAGACTTATAAGTGAACGAGTAAGTTTGATTGAGAGAGGTGATGAGAAATAATATAGATTTTAATAATCAACGTGTTGATGAAAGGTGCGAAAGAAAGGAACCTTGATGGAGAATTAGTAGATCGGTTGCGCGGCACGGCGTTCCCTCGCATAGGCAGAGCAATAAATGATAAACGAAGTTAAACGAAGAAGGGAAAAAGTGGAGTCGTCGTTTCGTCTCGTCGTGGCTCGTCGTCACATTTATCATATCATACCTGTGTCGTGTGGCCTATATGGCACTTTTCCCCTATTAAAATCCTGTTGACCGGTGACGGTGGACAGTGAACATCGTGGTTTGTGACTGTGATCATCTATCAAAAAAGCTTATTATAGTGCTATTACATTATTACTATACTATTACATTATTATTATAAAGTGTTTAAATACAATTAATACACATTCAACATCTCTTCACTTTTAGTTTCAATCCTTGTTGTATTTGTTACTTCTATATATTGTAAAGAATTTACAATTAACTCAACATTTAAAAAATATTTAAATAATACAAAACTCCAGTAATCAAAAGTATATATGTGTATTCCCAAAAGTTGCCGACTTCGATGAGATAAAAAAGGAGTCTGTGGTTAACCTTGTGTTGTGTAAATTTATTTTGTGTGTAACTTTTGCTGATATATACGAAAAAATCCTTTCGTGGCTATATGTTTGAGGATAAAAGTCAGTTAATAATATTAATAATAATTATTATTAGAAGTTGTGATATGTGCGATAACTCATTATATTTGATTTGATTTTCTGCAAAATATTACTTGATGATAATCTGCCATAACTTTAAAATCAGATACAGTAATCCTGAAATAAGTTAAATAATAACATCAAAATCAAATACAGTAATCCTGAAATAAGTTGAATAATAGCGTCAAAATCATCACAATCAGATATAACAACCCCAACGGAAGATAGAATAACTGTGAAATAAGTTATATACAGTAATAAATTCACTTAAGAATTTAAATAAAATATAATATAAATAAAATAAAAACAACCACAATTACCAGGACCAAAAGCAAAGAGCAAAAAATCAAGGTTTCAAAATCAATAGGCAATCTGAATTAATTTCGGAATATACTTATATAATTAAAATATTATAATGCCTTCGTTATTATTGTACGTGAAATGTGAAATATTGGTGGGAGGGGGGAATTAGGGAGGATTGTGGAAGTCAAGATGCGGACGAAAATAATTGCAGTGCTACTAGACACCAGATTGATTATAATCAAAATCCCCAAAATGAAGTTCAAATAAAGTGACATGACAGTATGGAGACTTGTAAGAAAGTTAGACTGGAAGATACGAGTTTTATGGACAGGATTCGGTGTAAATATTGTCAAGTCTTTGTGACCAAGTCCAAATACGGGAGTCATCGGGATCAGCATCGGAAGGAGAGCAGAGTGGAGAACGGTCAGAATCAGAATCAGCAGAACGGTGGTGGTGGTGGAATGAAAGCTCCGGAATCCGTCCGACTTTCGGATGTGTCTGTTCCAGATGTTATCATCAAGTAAGTTGACATTTTAGGGAGGATTCATGTCGGGTGGATTTCTGATCCAAGCCTTTTTCTATAATTTAATTTGCATTTATTATGTGTTTTACAACAACGAGTAGTTCAATCAAATGTCAAAAAATTAAATGACAATTTTATTGTACTGAAAAATAAATTATTATTATTTACATTACAATAAATAATTATTATTTACAATAGTGATAATTTTTACAATAATCATAATTTATTTTTCAGTTTGGAATGTTGATCTACCAAATCCAAATCGATTCATGTCTATTATTCTGGCATCTCCTGCAAGGGTTTTTGATTAGGAAACCTTTTATTAAATTCCTACGAATCTACGAAGTTGATGCAGAAGAGATTATTATTTAAAAAACAACTGCAATAATAACTTCTGTTTTCCTTCTGCATTGTAATATCTCCATAATGTAAACTTGTTATTGTTATGTAAAGTTTTACTTTTCAAATGCTTGTGAACATGAGGCCAACTTATTTATGTGCCAGTTCAGTTCTTGTTTCTTTTACTTATATTAAAGAGTCGTGTGTATGATTATTCAGGTTCAGGTCCCTCAAGTCGTATGACGACATGATCATGACACAGTTTTCTGGGATATTGTCGAACGCTCGCGATCAGATGCCAATAATATTGCAGAAACGGATAATTTCATTATCCACTTCACAATAAAAATCACTTTTGTACAACAGAACTTGAACGGAATGCATGCAAAGCAAAAGCGGATTCACTTTCTCATTAAAATATTTTTGCAGTATAATAATGAAGTAATGAAAGATTTGTCCCGATTGATGTATTTTTACATATACAGTTTACGTATACTAAAGGAATTTTCTGCAGACTTTGTTTTAGTATTGTTGTGAGTCACTCACAGCGTTGCGAATTTTAGTTCTGTATTGTCTTTTTTATGACCCTTACACTTGATGATAACGTAATTTGTAAACTGCAAGTTTTTAAATATATAATGTAATTATATGCTGGGTACTGTACACTGTACATATTCTATTGTGATGCTGCTGATTGCTAAAGAAATGAGATCGATGTCATCGGTATAGGAGTAATTTGTTCTGAAGCATGATGATCTTCATGCATTTTGATTGAACTTGCTACATTATAAATCTGCATTAAGGTTCGAATGATTAGAAAAATGCTTATGAACTTGCTAATTTTATTTATTTTTCTCCAAGGAAGGAGATACCGGTTGTGGATTTGACGCTGTCTGAAGATGAAGCTGATGGGGTCCGTATTTACCAATATGATACATGCTTACCGTTCGACCAGCCTGATCCTTCAGATAATACGGATACATATGGGTATGACTTGGAGATTATTTTTATTAATTACGTATGTAGCTAACAATACGCTGTATAAAAACTGTGGTAGTCAAGGTTAACAGGACTATAGTTGCTTCTTGGAAAAGGATTTTGTGCATGTGAATATCTGTGATATGTGTCTGCTTTTAGATCTGAAGACTTGGACGTATCAGAGTACGACCTCGATTTACTAAAATGCGAAGTTTGTCAGGAGTATTTTCTTAATCAGGAAGACTGCGACAGACACAGTTTAAAATACCACCCTGATTCGCCGGAGGCTGAATCGTTGCTCAGTTTAGAGGTTGAAGAGAGCGATGACAACTCGGTTGATAAGACTGATGAGAGTAATAGTATTCAACAGACATCCTTAGTCTGTGAAACCAACCAAAATGACTTACTTCCCCGACTTTCGAGTGAAGAAGACAACATTGAGATTGACATAGATGAGGACTCGTCCTCATCGTTGATTTCCAATGTGTCACAATTAATTCCAGAATCAATAGAACACAATGATAGTTCCTATAGCGAAGATCGCGATTCTCCAGTTGCCACCAGCTCTGCCAGTGTATTACGTAGTTTCACTTCGGTGGAGACATCGAAACCATCTTCGTCTCGTGAAACCTTGAACGATGATGCTTCTTCTGATGAATCTTTCACACCTAAACCTGCGAAAAAACGAAAAAAATATCCACCCACACAGGAGTACTATGTTCAAAGAGCCGCTGCGAAGAAGATTCATCAGTACAATGACCATATTTGCCCCTATTGTCATAAAGACTGTCATTCAGCTTCACGTTGGGAATCTCATATCAGAAGTAAACATGAAAGGCGAGCAGCAGAAAACGATTCACCGGAAAAAAGTCCTTCTCCAGAACCCGAGCCCGACCCTCCCAAAATTGAGCACAACGCCCCGTTAAAGAAGAAAGATACTGTAGTCAAGCAGTCAAAAGGGAGAGGGTTCTCCACACATCTTAAAGCTCAATGTCAGTATTGTAAAATTTGGATAACAAAATCTGGTATGTCGTACCACTTACGTATTCACACTGGAGAGAAGCCCTATTCGTGTAGAAATTGCAACGTTCATTTTCGAGGACGCCCAAGCCTTTATCGACATGAAAAAATGTGTATGCAGAGATTAACGGTAACGTTGCCAAACAAGCAAAAAAAGAAAATCAGTGTCCGAGCACCAAGTGTAAGACGCAGATTATCTCCAGCAAAACCTGTTCTATCCCCTCTCTCAGACATACCAGTAGGGCCTAATGATGATCTATCCGACGATGATGGTGCCAAAAAACCCAATTCCAGTAAAAAAAGCCTCAAAAGAAAATCTTCTGAAATGAGTGAATCAAGTTCAAATAAATCAACACGGAAGCCATTGGTAGAAACTCCAGAGCCAAAGGATATTTCGACAGACTCGGAAAACGATGATGTCAAGCTCTATATGTGTGAAGAATGTGACTTTGCAACTTTTAGCCGTTCCGAATTAGGCTCACACGTCAAAACTCATGAGAAAGTACGAAAGCAATTGGACAAACATATCAAGTAAGTGTAGACAAAATCATTCTCTCCTAGTTTCTTGCTAATATTACTTGTAAATTGCTTCAGATTTGATGCTAAGTGTTTTAGAAATATTGCATTTCCTTAAAAACAAGCAGAACACACGGAGCAAAGCTTTAATTTTCCTATATAGATAGTATAGCATGTATTCTATAAAGCAAGAGTTCACATTCACTATACATATAGTTGGTAAACGTCGTATTGACAATTGAACATATTCATGCCATTTACCCCGAAAAAAATTAGTGCTCACAAGTAAGTAACCGAGTGTATAGCAACATATTTGGAGTAGTAAATAATTCAGTGCCATCAGTGTGTCGAATTCCGTTAGTTAGTTTTATGGGGGAATCTAAAATAATCTAGTAATAAATAATATCGATTTAATTCACGCACTGTATGAGCGGTACCCACCTTTCAATCACTCCAGAAAGAGTCATTCATCCAGAATATAAATATTAAGTATTAATATATACCCAAGTATGGTTGTGTGTCTTAATAGAAATGAAATCACTTTTTTCCACCACTCCCTTCCCGTGTACTCCCTGGTTCAAATTGTTTGCTTTTATAGTGTGTAGCCAAGTCACCTTTCCCTTGCTTGACAGTGTAAAAAAATATACAACGTGAAATCGCATGCCAAAAACAAAATGACTGTAGTTGCGTGTAACAGCTTTATAGGCGCTAACTTGGATGTGGTTGGAAAAGAAATTCTATCTAATCTTGTACTGTTGTTTATGTTTTTTTCATATTTGTTGGCAAGTGTGGAATTGAGTAAGGAATCGAACGTTGTAGTTGTCCCACGGTGTAAATTATCAACGGCAACTACTCCCACCGTGACTAAAAACAAATATCAGCTCTTAAGAAATGATGGGATCAATCAAAGCCAAGTTGTTTCTTCAAATAACGAAGGGTCCACTACGAACGAACAGGTAGTGAAAGGATCATCATCAGCCTCCGTCAACTCCTACAGATGCTTGATGTGTCTCAGAGTTTACGGAGGTGAGTCTGTCATGCGGGAACATATTAAATTATATCACGATCGAACCTTACAAACTTTAATCAGGACAGATGAAGATCCCAGCTTGGGAAAAAGAATTTTGAAACTAACTAAGAAAGTTTCGAGGTAAATAACTACCTACTTATTGTTACATTTTCACTGTAACCTCACTTTTAACCTGTTTATTTTCCTCTTTTTCGAGTGTAACACACGTAGGCCTTTTGTCAATATTATTGTTATGAATTAATAGTGAGAAGAGATTGCGAGCTTGCATGAACTGTTAAAACTTTAAGTCTCCAAACTGGATGACTGTTGAGTTGACACTCTGTCTAACATATAATAAGTAAGCTGCAAAAGCCTTCTTCCTGTCTCTTTTGTATTATTTGGGCTATCTAATACTTACATAATACTTACTTTAACTCTAAGCTGCAAATTCTTGAGAGCTTACTTTCAAAATACATCGTCTCTATATCCGTTAATTTCAAACATTTGCTGTATGTTATGTATGTAAAAGCTCATTTGCTACACTGGAATACATATGTCCGGCATGATGTGTGGGCCGAGAGATTAGGATACATCCTTTAAATTTAAAGGACTTTAACCTTGTTTTATTCGCTTTGCTCCTAATCTTTAGCTCCACTTCTGTGGTCACTTGGATTGGTTCCTATTGATTCACTACATGGTTAACTTATTGGGGGTTGGTATTGCATATTTCAGAATTTCACAGCAGGCGGCTCGAAGGAGAAAGAAACTGAATGCATGTAACGACGAGTGCGCTTCACCTGATGAAAAGCTACCCAGATTGGTTGTGAAAATGCAGGGAGAGTAAGTGGCATTATTGTTGTTTTAGGACGTCGATTTGTTTTGTGTGTCGAGCCACTCTAAAAATTACTTCTGGTTTCTAATCCGGATCTTCATATGCGGATTCGTTATTACTTTTAAGCGCCGTCATAAATACTATTTGTAATTAATTTTCCTTGTCATTATGTACATTAGTTTTTTTGTTGTTAATTTGTTAATTCATTATTATTTGTTAGTTTTTTACAATGTTTTAAGTTTTTTTTTGCTTACGGACATTTCCTAGGAGTATCGCTGGCTGTTCGGTCCTATCGCCAAAACGCTCGAAGCAACCCTCACAAGAAGCTATAGATTGTGAATTTTGTACGGACAAATTCTTAACCCATGACGCTTACCTCCTCCATGTCATTCGACATAAAGGAGCGGCTATTCGTAGTTGCACTGAGTGTGAGAAGACTTTCTTGCATTCACAGTACTACCGGCAGCATATGTCTCAAGTGCATAACGTACCTTTACCTTGTAAATCGCCATTGACCATCCCCAGTACGACCACAGTGAGTGAAGAAGAGGTTCAACGGAAATGTCATGGAAGTATAAATGAGAACACAGAAACGCAAAGGGAAAATACAAGTGAAGCTTCAAGCTTAAGAGCAGCTACGCATATTGAACCATCTGTAGTACACATAGCTACACCTGCTGCTGGTCTATCACACACCGTTGCGACCAAGATAGCACCGGAACTAATGGAAGCTACAAGTGTAAATGTACATGAAGCGGGTAGGGTAGCAAAACCAACTGAACCTGTGAAGCTACAGTCACCGGCACAAATTGAAAGTGTAAAGATACCTTCACCGACATCAAGAGGACCTGTAAAACTACCTTCGCCGGCATCAAAAGAACCTGTAAAGCTACTTTCACTGGCATCAAGAGAACCTGTAAAGATACTTTCACCGGCATCAAGAGAACCTGTAAAGATACCTTCACCGACAACTACAGAACCTGTAAAGATACCTTCACCGAAAACTACAGAACCTGTAAGGATACCTTCAGCGGCATCAGGAGAACGTGTAGAGATACATTCACCGACAACTACAGCACCTGTAGAGGTACCTTCACCAACAACTACAGAACCCATAAAGATACCTTCACCCGCCCCAACCGAACCTGTAAGGACACCTTCACCGGCCCAGGCCGAACCTGTAAAGGTACCTTCACCAGCACCAACAGTATCTGAACAGGTACATTCGCCGACACCATCTAAAACTGCAAGTATGTTGACACCTACGGCAAAGGAACAAGTTAGGATCCCTACAGAAGCTACAACCGGGCATTCACCAACTCCCGTTCAGAGTGCAAAACTGTCTAAACATCTATTGAGTGAATCTAAAGGGATGCAGATGCTAGTGCCGAATAAAAAGTTAGTAGTGCAACCACATGCTTCAAGTGGAACGAGATCAAACTATAAAATCGTAAATCAAGCGATTATTGGTACGAAAGATTCTAGCATTAATATTGAACGCAACTCAGAAACTGATACTTATAGTAATAGTTCTGATTCAGACAGTCTTCAAGGAATAACGGGAATGTTAAGTACTTGTAATGACAGTCAGATCATCTTGGTAAGATCAGATGAGTCTTCCTCGAGTAGTGACGTAGTCACAAGTGCTGGAGGACCTCCTGAAGAACACTCGGCACTTCCTTTACGCCAGTTGGTAATAAGGCCTCCTATAAATCGAACCACCCATGAAAACGAGAACATTCTACTTGATGACAATGCACAAGAATGTAATAATATCCCTGTAATATTATCGCCAAAAATGTGCTCGCCTAGAAAAGTTCCAGAAACGCTGTCTTTGACACTACAGATTCCCTCACAAGACCTCGGGAAGCCATACAGTGTAGACGCCGATCCAATTTCTCCTCCTCTGAGTGAAGACTCCAACTCCGTTTTGACCTATTGGTTTGACTCGGATTCTATGAATGTAGGAAAAAGTAAAGAAAGTTCACTGATGGGTAATGACATTACAAATTTGGAGATGTTGTCTCTGATTGCAACATTAGAGCCAGCAGGGTCTCGAGTAGAAAGACAGGGTCGTGAAATGGGTTCTCAAGCCAGTTGTCTACCTCCTTCAAATATTCCAACGCCTGAAAATGAAACCATTACATCGGCAAATTTGAATAGTCCAGTGAATGGAAGTTGGGACAAGCCAAGCTCCATGCCTAATACTTCTGGGAAAAAACAGGCTCAATCTGTGATTAAAATGACTAACAAGGGGAAAGCAACAGGAGTGGAAGAAACGAATGGTGTTCGGTTCATCTATAATGTTGGAAGTAAGAGCAAGATGTTGAGTAGGCGTCAATGTCCTTATTGTTGCGTTAATTATCAGAGCCAGTTAGCTTTGGAAGAACACATAGCGAAGGCCCACAGCTCCAAGAAGATTACAGTAGCAGCTAGTCAAGGTTGAAGTGGACAAGAAAAAAGGCTGAAGTTTGGACATATACTGGAGTATCTCTAGTCGGGAGCAATCTTTGGTTTTCAAATCCTTATTTCGGTCCAACATTTTTTTACACGTAATTATTTTATTTAACTATTGGAACGCTTGGTCTGATAATGTGTGTTCAATTTAAAGTATCTTACTAGCAAGTTGTTACAAGGCTTCACAGCTGATTATATGAACTGCCAACATTTTTTGTAGGCTAAAGAATCATTGCAACCGTGTTCTCCTCATTGTTTTACATTATACGGAAGCTGTCATAGTTCCTGTCTTGAGACTTTCACGCGAACGAGAACTGGATTTAAAGTGGTATTATTTCATAATATAATTATTCCATTGGGACATGAATGCCCTTATTGCTGTAGTACTTAATAGGATTTTTGTCAAGTTTATTGGTTACCATCCAGAGGTTTTATAACGATTATTTATATATGTTGATGAGAGTTTGCTTACTCCGTATAGTTTCAAGCCTCTGAAGTTGATCTCAATGTGTTACACCTTAGTATAAAATAATAATTATCGTTGTTGTTTTACAACTGTGAAGGTGTGTATCTGTGTATAACGTTGGAAGTTGTTCCTAAACTACTGAAAGTTGTTGTTGATATTAAAGCAACCTCTTGTTATTATTCCCTTTGTGATGAGAATTTTAAATCAGACTTCATACCTGCGTACCTCCTACAATTTATTGTTTCCGTCTAAATTATTAGTAAGTGTGTAATTTGAGTACATTGTTATGGCCTCGTGTCAGAGTTATACGAGTGCGGTTAGTGTTGCAATTTTCATGCTCAAACTATATCAATGCAACAATGGTTTTTAACTTGAAATCGGTCTAATTATTAAAACTGAAAATGTCATAGTGGGTAAGTTTTAGTTCAAGTTTAAGGTACAAGGTTAAAAGTTCAAGCTAACAATAATAATAATAAGTTCAATGGCGTCGGAAGGGTTGTGTGGCCTGGCTAATACGAATCTAAATAGAAAGGCAATTTTTTTTTAAATTTCAAACTACACGGAGCCTTTATTTCATGAAACGATAGCCAGTCTCTAATTTTTCCAGATGATGGTGGAAACAACTCGGCCGTTTCAACCTAATTCTTGAATATATTCAGGCCTCGAGCTTCATATCGAATTGCCATTACAGTAACTCCCTTCATTGTCATAAGTTGATGATGATGTTGACCTTAACTTTATAGCACTGTGTAATATTTATAATATTATAAAAATAGAGTATTCATTGTTATTTTAAGTTTGCCAAGTGCCAAATAAGTATACCGCTATATATATATATGTAGTACATAAAATAGAATTTATCAACATATTTGTTATTTTGTTATAAATAAAGGGTTTCTTCTTGTTTAGCATAACCCTAATGCTACTTTCCAAAGCACATGTGTCAAGAAAATCGTGCTTAAAAATCTTATTTAATTTTTTTACATATGTTGTTTGTTTTTTTTTGCCTCTTTTTACTTCAAAGTTTGAAATGTGTATTACTATTAGATGGGGGTGTATGACATTGTAGAATCCCATCCCATCAATAGCAAATAGGAGGAAGGAGAGAAGAATATTAAAATAGAATGTAGAATAAAATTTGTTTCTAAAATGTTACAAAGTTGATTTATTGTGCAACTGCGGAGTATTTCTTTACATTTTTTTTATTTCCACAAAATAAGGAAAATCATCTAAAATTGGGCTAAAAATCTAATAATAATAATTCATCTAAAAATTACATATACACATTTCAGGAAATCTTTGGCCATACAGAAAACCAGAGCGGGGGGAACTTGGGAATTCAATAACAGTCTTAACAGTTAGTAATCATACACAGGGAAGGATTCGGCATAAACCTAAAAATTCTTTATATAAATACACAAATGTACTTACTATGTAATTTCATAAAATGGCATTATAAATGCAGATTCTAAATAATATAGATTCGCAAAATCTCAAACGTATAATTTCGTAATGACATTAAAATGCAATGATTAATTTGACCGGATTAATAATTTACTGTATACTTATAATAAATGTATGATTAGTATACACTTATGTGTTTATATTCGGATTTTTAGCGAGTTTTTCTATACAGACGTGTAACTACTCATATAAATTCATATACAATACACGATAATACAAGATTGTTCATAATAATATCGGTCTCCAAAATAAGAGTTCTTAAATTACATAATAATGACCATAGTACTTTTTAATGATTATTTTCTTATTATATAAACCCTACTATATAGTAGCTCTTGATTATGGTAGTGGTAGCTGATGTCCTTACACGGCGAAGGTGTGCCAGAAGGTGTACTTTAATCATTTGCCATGTGTTTTTAGTAGAGGATCCAGGCGATGTAGCCGTAGATGACGCCGTTCAATAAGCCCAAAGTCTGTCAGAGGTAAAAAAAAACAATGTTAATGTAAGTATACGAAAATAATTAAATGTAATTAAATAAAAGTATAAGTACTACAGAAGGACTTTCAAACTTAAGTTTTTACCCGATAAATTCAAGTATTCTGTGTAGTTTCAAGCAAAATTTGTATACTTCCAAAATAGAGTAAAGTATCTATATAGCGTAGCTATGTATACTCTCAAGCAAACCAGCAATGTAAATAATAATTTCGTGAAACTTGTATAATAATTACTATCTAGTACAGCAATCTGTTCCGAATAATTAACAAATTCCCACATTTATCTCCCCATCAAGCTTATTCTTTGTCAGAATTTGATTCTCACTGAATCAGCAGAATGGTTAGTTAAGAGTCAAATGTGCGTTAAACCTTCTTGTTTTTTTCCGGTATTATACATTTTGTAGCTTCTTGTTCTGATATGACTGACCGCAGCATATTTAAGAAAAGGAACTCATACGTGCGTTTATATTTATACATATTTTAGTAGTATATACATTAGCCATTGCATACAACACGTTTAAGGAAAGTACACGTCAAGCAAAGTTTAGGAAAGGCATTCGTGCTAAACGTAAGACAACGCACCTTTTTGCACGTGTATACAATACTACTTTGAATTATTACGTGAAGGTCGATGTTCATTGATATTAATGACTTTAACGAGGTAAAATGTGCTCATAGCTTTCATTTTCATCCTTTTTTGAAGGAGCGTCGTCGACTCCGCGGCCGTGAACGCAAAGTAATATAAGGAACACAAAGTGTAATAAATACATAAGGTACATTTTGTATTTAACAATAATAATAACAGTTCCATAGTCCAACTATGAAACACGGATTGGAAAATGTAACATTCTCTACTATAAACATAGTAAATACATTGTAAATACATACTTCGTGATCATAATGCTATGCCTATAATCAAATAAATAGAATACTGTAGGGGTCAATGCTTACGCTTTAGACATACTATTTACTATTATATGACTAATAATAGGTTAGCTCATAGTCAATAAGTTGGAAGAGCCATCAGACTCGATCACGACATCAATAAGCCAAAGTAAGTATCATGACTCATCTTATATTGTTGTTTCATTATGAATTTATAAGAATTTGATGCGTAATGGACTGTGCTGGAACCTTCAGTGATCGGAAATAAAGTTTACATTTCTACAATCTCAAATTGTAATAATAAGTTTACACATATGACGACGTGACCTTAAAGACCTTAAATGAAGTTATAGAATGTAAATTTAACTGTTGCTTCCGAAGTTCTGAACAGAATTTTCTACTTTAAATTATTCATATAATTTTCAAGACTATACTTATATAGTATGTGTATACATATAGCATCTTTATATGTACATATAGCATATAACTATTAGTATATAGTAGAATTCATAGGGACAACAAGATTAAATTTGCATGTCTGTATTGTCCATATGATAGCGATCATGAATTTTGACCGTTCTCTTAAATATTGTCGACGGAAGATCCCAAAGTACCAATATACTATAAGTACCAATACCCTCAAGGCAGAAGTTGATACCTTTTGATACTTCGCCGATGATAGGTTTGTTATTGTTAAAATCAAGCACGGTCATTTAATCGATAACTTAATAAAGTATAATGCCTATCATAAACTATCACAACTGTATGTCTACGTCCATTCTCCATTGATGACGACTTTTTATGTTGGGAATTTTGTGCTATACTTGTAGTACTTGTAGTTAATATGTCATTGCCATATTGCAGTAATAATGATGCGGTCTGCAGTCAAAGGACGTAAAGGGTAATAATGAATTGAATGCAATTTAACAATATTTTCCTATTACAGACCGAGTAGTAGTAATTTCCCTTTCAACATTATTTTAAAGTGGGAAATACATTTTAGTCAGTTTGTATTTTGTGTATAGAAGGCTTTTAAACTGTGTCTCCATTTCCAATCAAAATCCCAAATAGTCAACCATTAGTAAATAAATGACGTTGGAATCGATGAGCATGGTTCCTGTCCTAAATCCATAAAGCTATACTAATTCCTATACTTATAATAATGTATATAATATAAACCTATGTTTAGGTAATTAAAGGCGTGCAAAAACTAAATAGTCAACTCCATCCATGAAATTTCAACTTACCCCAGCAGAGATCTTCTCGGCGAAAAAACACCTCGAGCCACAATTTCCTCCCTTGTCCACCTGAATGATGAATGCAATTCCGCTGGCAATCAGCAGCAGAGCCGCGACCACATGGAAGATTGTGTCCTGATAACGTAATACAAAGTCCAGGTTAATTTACAGGTTACAAAATATGTAGAGATTTTTAAAAAAATTTAGTATATTATTAAATTAAAAAAACAATAATTATTATAAAAATAAATTAGTATAAATAAAAATAAATTAATTCTAAATTAAAATTCAAGAATTAATTAAATCAATTATTTATTTAAGAAATTGATTTTTAAATAAAATGATAAAGTCTTTATTATTAAAAATATAAATCGATTACTTTATTTTAAAATAAAGCAAATTAATAATTAATTATTACAGAATTAGTTTAAAGCAAAACTTACTAGAGTCTTGAACAAATCACTGCCTTCAGTGATTCCGATTAAAGCGAGGAGGAGGAAGACGGCGGAAATGACCAAAACAGCGATGACGGATCCGAAAAATACTTCATGTTCTTTGATGCTGCTCTTTAAATTGATGGAGTGAGCCAAGAGGCCGACGACGACGCCTCCGATGATCTGTTTGAGAATGTGCAACATTAACAAGGCATATTTACTCAGAACACGTTTCTGAAAAGAAACATTATTTTATGTTTTACGCACAGTCAATCTATAGGGGCTCTTGTATTAATACATTAATTTATATTAATTTTTACTATTTGGCACTTAAAATTATCTTAAAAATATATGCTTTTAGCAGGCTTGTTATACGTTTGGGACAGATGACATTGTTACAAGTTACAACAGATAAGCACTGGACAAAACACGGCAATAAAAGCATAAATAAATAAAATAAATATTTAGATTAATTTTTCAAATGTAAAATTATTAAAGTTAGGTAATTAATTTATAATTAATTAAATAAAAAAATTAATTTAATTTCAAATTAATTTTTAAAAATCCAATAATTTTGTTAATCAATCGCCAGAAATGCGATGAATTGACAAAGATGAACCCCCATCGTTTCGGCAACTTACAAGGATTCTCCATGAGTAAAATAAATAGCGTTTTTCCAATTAAATAAACATCCCATCGTTTATTACTCCGTAAACATAATTTGTTCTAAATTCTGTAAATTATTACAAATTGTAGAAAAATAAAATAAACAAAATCCGGGAGAAACCTACCAAAGTCCAGATCTTCAGCCTTCCACTCATTCCGGTAACGGCGGCCTTATTCATGTTGAAATATGGGGCTTAAAACGCGTAAAACGTTGAACACACTGATTGTTATTGAACGACAAAGGAAAATGCCCAATAGTAATAAAAGTTTGGAGCACACAACAAAACTATACACGACAACAGATACAGAACGTCTGACTCCGGACAACTCTCCGACAGGACTCTTTAAAGTAAACAATGTTAAATTCCTTGATAAAGGCTTCCACAAACCACCAAAACAATCCAAGTCATCCTGCCTTGTCCACGGATGAGGGGAAAAAAGCATCCCCAACCCCCAACGCAAACTCATAACAATAACAAAAGTATATAATATGCTTAAGGTTAACAGACGTAAGAATTGCATTCACGTACATATCACATCCCCTCGAAAATAATAAGAGGAAAGAGAGAGAGAGAGAGAGAGAGAGACGGGGAAAAAAGGAATTACGCATAAATGGGTGATGCGTTATTCATCCCCTGCAATGTATTTTTTCTCACATTCTGATGACTCCATGCGAGTTTTACTGATTGTGAGCTTATGAGGATTTTAATAACAACAGCGTATTTTTCATTTGGTCCTACTACAGCTGCATGATGTAATGTTTTTGGTGTGGTGATGCATTTTAAAATGGAAAAAACTCTATAATGTAATGATTAAGCCTCTCATTTCCCCCCTCCCATGCGCTCATCAGATATGATACTCGTACTCGTAAAGTTTAATAAGAATAACAATTTTTATGGCCCACACGTCTTATTATTGTATAGTATAGTATATGTGGAAACCTTTGGGAGAAATGAGCTGAAAAAAATGTGTGATATTGCTAATGAGAGTGCTTGAAGCGTGTACTTTATGAATCATTTCTATAAATTTCTCTCCTAAATTGTGCTAACAACAACAACATCCAAATCTCTCCTGTGTACAAGCTGACCTTGTTCCTTTGGTTTTGGGACTCTGACGACAGACTGGACGAGCCCCTTTTTCCTTCTTTTCTTTCGTCTCCTCCGTCTTTCCTTATATTATAGCATTGTATACAAACTTGAGAACTTCATGGAAACTTCAGCAGAATTTATTTAGCAAAATATTTCTCAGCATTTAACATACATGGCTGTCATTCAGTTTTAGCATTCTGGCGATGAGCTCCCCTGGCCAAAATCTGGAGTTGAACGTCGTATGATTTTCAGCAGAATAATTACTGGAAAACAAATTTAAATTAAGATTATGCCATTAGAATAACATTAGAGAGGATTTGGATTTTTTTTTTAAAAGAAGAGAATATTATGGGACCAGAGGTAAAAAGAAATCGCACGGTCGGCGGCTGAAACAGAAGAAGGAACAGGTTTAATTACATTATACATTTATACACTGCAAACGAAACTACAATTTACACTATAAACTTGGTTTATTTTTAGAATTATTATGTCATTAAAAGGCATTTCTCAAGTATGCCAAAACTTGGAAGCAGTAATACTAATTGCAAACTCCATAATAATTATGAGTCAGTGGTTTGTAGACATGGAGATATTATAGGTCCACACACCGCGCGGGGTTGAGTCAGTCGAGTCGGTCGGTCGGTCAAAAAATGAATAATCCTTGTATGCCCAAGTTTCTCATCGTCATCATCATCGTCCATAAACTGACCACCCTTGAGGCGGCCTAATAAATCCTGGACCGTATAAATTTCGCAATTAAATTTGCATAATATTATTTTTCCCATTTGCTCATTTACACAAATATCGCTTATTGTTATTATGTACTTACTTAATATAAGTAAATTCACCATATCATGGGGTTGGTTAGTGGTTTTAGGTTATGTCATCATCCCCCAGGATCACTTTTTACTTCATAATGGAACTTTTTATGGACTCCACCGACTGCACTGCACTGCCTGCAAATAATAAAAGATCATTTAGCTTCGGGTCATTAATATTTTTAAAGGGTTTTTCATATTATTCTTATTGAGATTGATGCCATTACAGATAAACCTATGTAGACCTTTCTGGTTTCAATTTTTTGTGGTTTGATTTTGATTGATAATACTTACTTGCGTTATATAGTGTTCATTTATTCATTCAATGATTTTTTTAATTGTTTAAATGACTTTTTAAAATTCTTCAAAATGACTTTTTTAAACTTTTTGTAATGATTTTTAATTGTCCAAAATGATTTTTAATTGTTCAAAATGATTTTTAATTGTTCAAAATAATTTTAACAACTTTTCGCAATAATTTCTTTTCAAATTTTTTAAGAAATTAATATAATTCTTCGACTATGAATGACTATTTTTTGCCAATTTTCGCAACCTCTGACATCATTATGTGATATCATTGATCATTGATCAATCGGCTTTTAAATTAAGGTTGACAAATTCCTACAACTTCTATCAAATTCAAAATCCCCAAACCAAGGTCTATATAACATATATTTTTGTATATATGCTTTTGCTTAAGTATAACTTTAATTATTATTAAATTTATGCACAATTACAGCACTAAATGGCATATCATGATCCCATTGTTAAAGCAATTTAAAAAGAATCTTAATTAATACACTTGACTAATGAAAGGGCCTTTTAGGATTTTCAAGGAAATGGTATTGATCTTTCTATTATGTAATAAATGTATATGTCATATCATATATGTATGTAATATGCTTGGGATTCCTGCTAATTGTGGCAAGTTAAAAATATTTAATGAGGCACCTTGAGATGGCGACGATTTCACATGGGGAAATAACGAAGGAAGTTCATCGCGCCCATTTTCATATATTAAACTATGTATTAAATTAAGCGTGGCGGCTGGTCTTGAAAATTGACGAGAAAATTGATAACAATTTATTTACTATTTTCTTACGTATGACATGAAAAATGTGGATTTCGAAATTCCAAATTTATGTAAATAAATCTTGTGTTCCTGAAAATGAAACCACAAACCATACGTTGGGTTAATTTAATAATTTCATGGATTATTTGTTAATTTATTTTCCTTTTAAATAATAAAAGTATTACATTATTTAATTTATTATTTAAATTCATGAATCTTAGCGAATAACATTTTTAAATTGGGAATCCTACACAGGTGGAGGCGTTCGGGGTCATGGTCGAGGTAACTCCTTGATCATGGAAATTAAAGGTGTTCGAATGATGAAAATGGAATGAAAAAAATACAAGATTATTATGGGAAATCGGAAAATGTAAAATCATGAGGGAAAATTAAAATGTGGGACATGTTTTATTCCAGCGGAAGTAGAATTAAGTTTATTATTTATTTTGATTATGTTTTAGGAAGGTTTGTGAAAGGAGAAAATCGTTTTGGAGAAGTTTGGGAATGAAATCATCGTAGGAAAATTATTGGTGGAGAATCTACCATATCTAGGAAAATTCTTTGTCGGAAGAGCAAAATCATTTGGAAGATCGATTATGTGATGGAAATCGAAGTAATAAAAGGAAACCTGATGATCTGATGAATAAAATAAGATCTTCTTACTACATAAATTACCCTTTGATGAAGAAAATAGCATCATCGAATTGAAAAACCTCATATGCAGAAAAGAAAAGCTTCCTATATATGAATACAAGGAACTACGAAATTGATATCCTTCCTTCCTAATCCAATGTTGTGACCTTTTGATGTAATAACAATTTTTTTTAAAATTCCGACATTTGTTTATGTGTCATCTCATTGAATATTGCTGACTTGTCGGCGAAACTGCGCCTTGTAGTTAAATCTTCGAGAGATCGCGTCATCATTTCTGTACTTCCTTAGAATGGAATGTTTTGGGGACTGATTGTCTCATCCAAAAAAATTGACATAATATGATTGCTTACTTTTTGGCAGGACTGATGTCACGGACTTATTTACATGATCAGGAGATTGCTGACGTCGTTTTTTTACTGTTACGGACGACCTTCAGTGGGACCGACAATGCTATATATTTTTCATTTATTACAAGATTGCAAGAACTGCTCAGTCAGTAATTTTTAAATTTGCTTGGTCATTCTCAGTCTCATCAGCAGCTTTTAAGATTTTTCAACGTATCAACCATGACCTCCATTATACTTAACACCAGATTTGTATGACCTAATATTTTTCAATGTTTTTATAAAAATATGCCGTCATATTTTTCAATATCCATTTTACTTATCCACGAACCTTTTCAGTTCATCGGATTTTTTAAAAATGTTTTTTCGATATGATTTTCATGATCAGCGACATTGATTTGCTTTTGAAATAATTGTATTCATTTTTAACTAATAAAAAACTACAGTAATTATTTATTATTATCTAAATTATAATAATATTATTACAACTCCCACAAAAGTTTCCCAATTGGAGAATCTACCAACAAGCAAGATTCAAGCAAAAGCAAAAATGAATCTAAAAAAGGGAAAAGTAAAATTCAGCAAAATCATGTTAACACTCCCTTCCCAGACCCCAACCAGAGTAAGATTTATACAAAATTTAATTACTTTACAAACGAATTACCCCTAAATTGTCTTTAAAATGTTGTACAAACTATGTACTTACATTATTTAAGTTTGTAAACATTCTGTTGAATGTTTGTAAAATTGTTGCAAAAAATATTTTTTGTAGATCAATTTTTAGTAATTTTAAACAATTTCTCTTGTAATAATCCTTCTATATGGGTTTGCGAGGATTCATGCGATGTCCGGCGAGTGAGCGTTCGAGCTCAAATGGGATTTCTCGAATACTTGAAAAAGGAAAATAGGGTGGTCAGGAGTGGAAAAAGTTGTAATCATGTCACGAATAAGGTAATAATTAAGGCAGAACCTACATTGTGTCATAAAGAAATTATTATACACCCTGTCAGTATTTTCTGTCTAGTGTTTCAACCCTTCTCACACAGGATGTGCCAAGTATTGCATCAACAGATACTCATCCGACCCTCCCTCATCGTCAATAATAATATACTTATTTATTCACGCCGTAAGTACTGCTGTAGTAAGTATATATAGCGTGTTTTACATTTTGAAATGTTATATTAACGTATACTATTTTTATATATAGTCAAGCCGATGGATCAAACTTTACAGATATTTTGACGAGGCTATTAGTGCTGTAATAAAAGTGCTTATATGTTTGTACATGGGGTACAAACTGCATAAAATAATATTAGTTTAGACTCCCAGGTAAATTTTTTTACATTTAGGTATATAGGTGATGTGTATAACGTATCTTGCATATTCAAGATTGTAATACTTGCTGATATGTTATGTATACTTGAATAATAATTTATTATTGTTTGCTCAACACAAAAGTATACCTTTACAGATACAATAATATCCTCAATATAGTGTTCTTGTCGCTGTTCTAGTGTTTAGCTTGACGGGGTGGGATGATTATAGACTACGACTACACTATACAGATACGGACAATATGGAATTATTTGTATTTATTTGGTAAGTATTTTGAACATAACATGCTTTTTTTAATTTGGTTGTTACAGGTAATAAGCACTGGAATGGAAACTGGTATCTGCATTCCATTTCAATACCTTCCTTCTTATCGTTAGTTCGACTTCGATGACAGGGGTATCCTGTAATGCACGGGGACATCTTAATTATGAAATTCTTCCTAATTGATTCGCTTTTAGACTCAATTAAATTTGATCCAACAACACGTATACACGAGAACAGAACAGAGCAGCAGGATGTTGGACGCTAAAGGAATAATATATGATCCAAGTTTGGTTGGATTGCTCATCAATCAGGCTTCCTGAAATAAGTATCATGATATCATTCTCTGTATCTCATCATACATAGGAAGATCTCGCTTGTGGAGATGCAAAGAGAGCTACTATCTTCACGGGCGTCTATAGCTCTAAAGTGAGACATCCGCCATCATTTTAAGTGCAAGATGGGATAACTCTACTATCTACAAGTAGAATTTACAATTGCCTTTTTAACTTGATAAAATAAAAGCTCCCTCCTTTTTCAGCTTTAAATGCACTTTGTTTAAACTTTTAATGCAAAATGTTTTAATTCAAACGGGATATCTCAGCTTGGATTGCATTGATGGTGGATATCGCATCTTTTCCATGTAGATTCACATATGGAGATAGCCCTTTTTGCATCTCCACCGACGCGACGATATGAACTCTAAAAGTATACCAAAATAGCTCGAATAAGTTGACCATTATGTAAAAGTTTGTAAGGCTTAAAAGGTGTGTCAATAATTGTTTAATGAAAGAAGCTGTGTGAATATTATAGATTGTGACGATCGGAAAAATCCAGGAACAAAAAATATTTAATTATTTATTTTCCTATGAGTGAGTATACATATAATATTTTCTCTCTACCTCCCTGCCTCTTCGAACAAGGAAAACTTTTGGAAATTAGTTTGTCGCATTTTTAAGACTTCGTCTCCCTGCTTTCTGGCCGTTGTCCAGATTGTTTTCTGTAGAAGTTTGTAAGATAATATTAAGAATAAGTATTATTTCTTCCACAACAGGAACGTAAACAGTATATTATACAAGTTTGTATAGAAGCCATTTTATTTTAGGAAAACTTTGTTTCCAGCTCCGAAAGAACAAATTACCAAATAAATTGTTATTGTTATTGTCATCACAAAGTCACCACAACAGTAACATTAAAACTATTCAAAGGCTGTTGTGTCATAAAATATCTTTTCAACGCCTGGGGAAAACTTGAAAAAAGTTGGCAACAACATTGAAAATAATTATTCTTGCTGACCACATAAGTACGTACGTCACTATAATTAATCATGGAGAAGTCGTAGAAAGAACTTGTTATTATTGTTTCTGCATTATTTTGTGTTCTAGTCCAGCTCTAGAGAGTCTAGAGCTATGTGTAGTTCAAAAGTAACTTACCTATTTAGTATGTCTTGATTAAGTCTTATTATTTGTACTTTTGCCATAGCAAAGATGATGATGAAAACATTTCTCATGTTTTTCTTTCGATTTTTTTCAGTCAGAAAGAGTTTTTTGGGGAGCATTTTTGGGGCTTTGCGCTGGAGGAAAAGGTGACCAGAGGTTAATTCAGAAGGACACAACGGAGGATTGATTTTTTGTAATCTAAAATATTGCTGGAGATATGATTGCAAAATAAAAAAATAATTTCATAAATTCTTTATTCAATAACTTATTGTAACAATGATTCCATTCCATAATTAGTTAACTAATAAAATTAAAATAACGTAAAATGAATAATTAAAATAAATTAAACCATTGCATAATAAAATAAAATGAATAATAAAAACGAAATTAATCAAATAAATAATTAAAAATTAAAATAAAATACATAATTAAAAAAATAATTAAAAATTAAAATAAAATACATAATGAAAAAAATATTTAAAAATTAAAATAAAATACATAATTAAAAAAATAA
>JAQGAK010000608.1:0-63730 GCA_034696945.1 Lipothrix lubbocki
TATATTAAAGGTGCGTAAATATATTTATTATTCTATTTTACCCCGCTTCTTATTCTTTATGGGGTTTTGTGCACCGTTGCTTAGCATAGCTAGGTCCATAGTTATAAAGTAATGTGTCCCGAATGGCCGGTACAACCCCAGAATGAGATTGTAATGTCCCCGTTGTGGGGCCAACCGAGACAGTTGTACATTATATATGTGAAATCCAGATTTTTGATTCATTGTCAAACATGTCATTTTAGTATGTTGCGACTTGGGACACCTGACACCTTAATGAAAAAATCTGGAAATTCGGTTAAACCAAAAATTTGGGCTTTATAAAAAGTCGGCTTTAGAAAGGTTATTTACAATATTGACTTGAGATTCCTGTTATTTTAATAGCTTATCACTTGCAGTACTTACAAACGAGTGCATAATACTTTGTATGTGTATATATATGTATATTATACTAATGTCCGCCATATAAAGGATGCAATATAGGTATAAGCACCTATCGGGTTGCATTTAGTATTGTAAACAACATGTCGGGTTGGACCCAACCATCCGGAGAAGCCCGAATTCGTTCACCAGTAGTGCGTCATTGGATGCCATTTCTACGGCTTTGTTTTACTCTATAGCGGTCTAAAATATCATTGACCACTTACGAAGAAGTCTTGATTCAACATAGTTTAACTTCCTTATTTCCTATAGGTAAACATCCATTAGGGAAATGTGTTTTGTCAATTTAATTGTCAGGCTTAATTTTCTCAAGGTCGCTAAGCCATCGGATGTACGTCATGTATTATTAATTATTACCAAAACTTTTGCTATCGTCGCTGAAGCTGCCGTCGAATATTTTCACCATGATTTTTTGAATGGTTTTACTCTCATTCTCATAGCATACTATGAACATTCCGGGTGAGATTTTCCTAATGAAAGTTTTCAGCATTACGGATTATTGTGAAAAAGGGAAGAACATTCAGTGTAAAAAGAGCTCTGATGCCTCGAGCTTTGTTTGTATACTATCAGTCTTACTTTGTATATTAAATATAATAAAATTGTGATAAACTGATAACCTACGGAAATATATCATTGAATGGGAAGGTTATTTTAAAGCTGTAAAGACTGTGATCTGACCTGAACATTCATTTAAAAATAGATTAAAGATTATTAAACTCATCAGCTTGACAGAAACTTGGTGCAAAGTACGGCCAGAGAATACCATGTCAGCAATGTTTGCATGGAATACAACTGTAACGCGCAATTTTGTATAGAGGAGTTTATCACGGAGGTAAATGCGTAAATACCTTATGAAAGGTGATATTTTTGTAGTTGACAGTGTTTCTGAGAGGATGAATGAATGAGTAAAACTGTCATCATGATATGATGAGATTATAATGTTGAAGCTACCACGCATTTTTCCTTATTGACGTATTTCATATCACCATTGTCATATAATTTCATTGGCTCAATAATAAAATTGATTAACGATAGCACATTAGTTGTTGCTAACTTGTATTTTTGCAACATGTCAGCATGCTTCTGCAAAAACGTGTGGCGCAAGGAAGACAAGTAAATATCTATTATGGTACTTGGGCACTGGGGATTAACTACGAACAAATTATCAAGTGCAGAAGCTATTAACTCATTTAGGTATGCTCCAACCTACATCTATGCTAGTATTAGTGACCTGCATATTTTTACATACAATTAGTTAACCAATGCATTCCTAATGCTAATTTTAGGATTGTAACCTTGTAACATGGCAGGTCTAGGAAATAATTTTGCATTCGAAAATTGGATAAGTTGGTCGCTAAGTGGTAAGGTTTGGGAATGCGTGTACATCGAATGTTTTTATTGCAACAAGTAATTAGTACTTGTAAAAGCATTTTAGAGCGACGAATTAGAATGAATAAAATAGTAACATTTTTTCCAGTTCAAAGCTATTACTTGTATTTTAAATTTTAAACGTGTACAGATGATTGTAACATTTTACAGAACTGATCCTCTTTTGTTTGATAAGTTAATTAAAATTAGTTTGTAAAAACGATTGATTCAGTACATTTAAGTATTAGGAGTATCTTCTTGACTGGATTGTAGTCAAATCAATAGTCAGGACATATGGCTCCCAGAGAGATACTTGAACTGCGAATGCTGATTTTGTTGGCGACTGCACAATTACAGAGATAATGTTGTATAGCAAATTCGGCGGACGACATCTTGAAATTTGAATTTGCTGGATTTTATTAACAAGTTGGAAATGAGAAAATTGAGCTAATTTTGTAAATTAAAAAGAATTCAAAACTCATCTACTAAACTCAAAGCTGGCAGGACTGTATTGCAACGTATTGTGTAATACTCGATCTACTTACTTACAGCAATAACATTTAGATACAAGATTGAAATTTAAAATTGTTTACAATAATTTCTACTATTACAGAAGAGTTGATTTAACATACGAAAATGAACTTACTACAGTTCGACATTTAGCCAAAGGCTGAAGGATAAAGAAATAAAATTACAATTTGATTACTTTATTATATTTACAAAAACACGTCTAAAATATTAATAACCTACATTAACAAAAAAAATCAGGTAAATATAATAGGCAAAAAATGTGATAATGCAAGAAATAATGTAGCTAAGATTTACAAGAGGCCAAAACATTATTGCAAGAAATAATGGGCACAATACAACAAAAAATGAAGCAACATTTTGAAGAGTACCAAAATAATTCCAAGAAAATCTTCTTGTTAAATTTAATTTTTTTTATCAATGTGAAATTACTGACCCGGGATTTTTTTTTTGGATTTTTAAAAATTTGCCACGATTTTTATTTTGAGAATTTTAAAAGTTTAATCATTTTTAACCAACGTTTTTTAATGAAATTAGCTATTGTAAAACGACAAAACGATTCATTGTGATTATTAAACGATCTTAAGGTTTGCAAAGCCATTTCCTGACACACTCCGCTCTCAACTTAGCTCTCTATTTTGTTTGTACGGAATTATTTGCATTCAACCCATTTCATGTCTCTTGGTTTTCTTGCTCATTTCTCCTAAAACTGTAGTCCTCACTTGTATATAGTCTTTAAATTATATTGTTTATTATTATACTTCTTATGTTTGAAATGACGATTGGGTGGTTTCGTTGGTTTTATTTCTTCTTCGTATGGTTCAGGTTCGGGCGGACTGCTGGTACCGCTACTGCTACAACTACTACTACTACTGGATACAGACCCAGAAGCAGAAGTACTGTTGGACGACGAATCTGATTCCATAGCCGGAAGTGGAGGTCTTGCAATATTATTATTAACGTTTGAAGGTACAGGGGGAGGAGTGGGGACTGAGACAGTAGGAGATTCTTGTTTTCTCAAAGGGAATTCCCTTCGAATCCATGCACGATATTCTATTACCTCATCCGTCACTCGAACAACACGGCCCAAAATGCTGCAGAAAATATCAATAGAATTCGGTATTCTATAGACGTAAAGTAATTACACACACAGTTCTCAAAGTAAGTACCAAAAAACATACTGGCACACCAAGCATGAAATAAAATTAGAAATACTTCTTTCTTCTTTACCTATGCTCATTAGGATTGCTGCACCAAGGAGAATTTCTTTGGACACCTTGGCACAAAGCTATATATGCATATTCAAATGCTTGTTTTACATGAAGAGCACCATAAGAGCTGCGCCCAATGTCGTTTCCGGGGGTCAAAGGATCCTCAATGCATAATAAGGATGTCCGATATCCGTCAACCATTTCTCTTTGAACCTTTATTGAATTATGAAAGTAAACATTATTTATTGGAAAGGATGATTAATTTGATTTGTGTAAGATTTTCCTGTAAATGTTTTGAAATAATTAACTCAGAAAATACCGATTAAATTACTTTAAAAGTGGACCAACTAAAAGGCACTGTGTATGTTCACAACTCAACTGTAGAAGAAACTACTCACCTCTTCCTTCGACACATAGGCCCCACCGTCTTTGACTCGAATGCCGGTTTTGACGTAATTGAAATGTCGACCGTATAATTCAAAAAATTCAATGAACAAAACTCCTAGATTAGATTCTATGTTCCCTGCATTCATTCTCGGATGCATCTAAAAAATCAAAGATTACTGTAACTAATCTGAACATTATGTATAACGTAAACAGATTTCAGTTACTTTAACTTACTTGAAGGAAACTGACTGTCATTAATATCAAGGAGTAGGAGCTGATTCCTCCAGTGAAGACTTCGTTGAGATCACGTTGCAGTAGAAATTGTTTAAGAACCAAAACTAATTTAGGCAGTACAGGATATCGTCGACAAAAAACTTTTATTAGTTCTGCAGACTTTACACCATTACTCATATTGAAGCTTATATCTACTTTCACGTCTGTTGACTTATCAGTTAATTTGACGATAGGAACCTACCAGGTACAATAAAAAGAAAGAACTTTATTATATGAACCACACAACATGCTCATGACTCAAGATATATCAAATCAAGACGTGACGTATATACAAGTATTGACTTGGCAAACTTACAGAAGCTTTGTCCAAAACTTTGATAGATGATGCATTGGCAATATTGTTATCCAATAGAGCTTTCTCCAAAGTCCAAAGTGGTAAATTTTGCCATTTCCCCATCACAACTAAATCAATGTCACTAAATAAACGAGAAAATGGAGCAAAATTAAATTTTCTTGTCTTTCAAAAGGAAATTAAGGAAAGTGCCCGAAAGGTATTAGATAGTTTTACTTTCATGTTAATTACCCTAATGTAGTACAGTCAAGTTAATTTCCAAAGGAAACCAAATTATGAGATCGATAATTCGTACCTGGTTGGTAAATACAGCCCCGTCCTAAAACTGCCAAAAATTTCAACTACTGCTTCAGGCCAAAGATTACAAATAACATTTTTTATTCTTTCCACAAGCTGTATCCGCATTTCGTGCTCCTCCGGAGTTGGAGACATTAAATTAAAAAAGTCTTCTATTTCTTCGTGGAGCCTTTAAAAAGTAGAAAACATAAGTTAGGAAAATTTAAATTGAGACACCCAAATTGAGATTATACAACAAGGAAAGAGTTAAAACTTGCCCAACGACTCCACGGTTGTAAATTTTATCTTCTAATATCCATGGGCATCCACGCTTATTCATATAGTTCATTTTAACATTAACATTGACACCCAATCCATAAGTCCTTGCACGATTGCCACGATTATTGTTAGCTTCGTTAGGTATCCTATTCATTGGATTACTGAAGTTTTGGTGGTAATACATGTGATTTTGACTGTTAACACTGATATTTATGGCCGAATGCTGCTTGGCACAATTGTAAGGAATGTTGTATTCTTCAGTTTTTTCATTGTTATTTCCGTTTCCGTTATTCACGAAATGTAGGCTATTCAAGCCAGCTTGAGCCTCCCAAATTCGTACCCAGAGTTCTTTTGCTGGTCCTTCTTGCTCTGGTTGATACCACCCGATTTTAGGATCCATTCATAATTTGACACCAACTAACTAGATGAGTTAAAAAGTTCCGCTGCTGTGGGAGCCTCGGAAAATCCTATTTATGTTCAGAACAATCTTTAAGTATACGATATAGTTGTCCCCAAAAAATTATCGTCCTCTTCAACAAGAACTAATTGCCGGTCTTCAAAAGTCCTAGGTATCCTCCGATGATCCCTCTGAGTCAATCACCAGATCTAACGATCAGCCACAAACTATCTGTTTGGAGGTAAATGGGAAAAATCCAATATATATTATAAATAATATTATCCAATTCAAAATCAAAGCACTTTAATATCCACTTCCATGCTACTACGTAGGTAAATTCCCCATCTGATTTCCATAAACCATAGAGCACCCGAGCCTTCAATTTGTATGATATTCAGATTATCACCCATGTATCGTATTCAGATTATTGCGAAACTATCTATAAATAATATAATTCCTCAGTACACACACTCCATCTCCATCCCACAAAACACTTTGAATAATCCCCAGCTTTTGAGTATCTACACAAATTCCGTAAAAAAATCTCTAGCAACAATCTGAACAGTATTATCGAAACTCCGCCGATACACGCGAGCACATCCTGATGTTGTGAATCTCCCTGCTAAACTAGTAACCTAGCAAAAATATACAATGTATCTATCTATATAAATCCATTGCAAATGTATATCCCCCTGCGTAAAAATTACGACCATCAACAACAACAAAACCTGGGAGTAGGTTCGTCCGGACTCTATATTATAGACTCTAACATCATAGACTCTACATTATAGCGTCCGGAGCTTGGGCAATTTCAAGTGTACTAATTAAAATTCAGGAACACACATTTTGTAGGAAAAAACAATACTGGAGAAGATTATCTCCGTCGTGGATCGTGGAGTGGATTGGATGGATGGTCCTATAATATATTCCGCCGAGATACTTGCACAATTTAGTCTGAGCTCTAGAATATCGTCGTATAATAAGTACATGGGTCGGGTCATGGGATTTCAGATCTGGAATATTAATAAAATATAAAATATTATTTTTTTTTTCAAAAAAGAAAATTTAAAGGCAAACCTGCAACACTATACAGAATCAAAAGGCGAGTATGATGAGTATGTATTTAAGAACCTAGCAGAGGAATCAGAATCAGAACTGTGTGTGTGCGAAGGCATGCGAATCTTTGGCGAATCAAACCGATACCAGGAACAGGAACCCCCAATCCAAGTCCGTGTCCTGTGCCATAGAAAACATCCACCTGCCTCACTATTGCGCAATGCGCAACCCACTCTTTTCTATGTCTTCCCTATAATTATTTATTCTATAATATTTCCTTTATGTCCTCCTCCTCCTCAAAAATCTCTTCCAAACAACACGTTTTTCCGTCCACAAACTCCGATTTCCCCACAAAACTCCACAATAAATAATAATTAACAAAAATATACGAATTTATCCAACCAAGTCTTCACAAATTCTATAATAAATTAATAAACTCCCATCCTCCAGATTTCTTTAAATCTCAGCACTCCGAATTTATACTCCACAAGATCTTATTTATCTTCCAAATCTTTAAAAAAATTTATATGATCTTCCAATATTTAAAATGATCTTCCAAATCTTCAAGCTGATCTTTGAAATCTGGAAACGGATCTTCGAAATCTTTGAACTGATCTTTCAAATCTTGAAACTGATCTTCCAATCTTGAAACTGATCTTCCAGATCTTGAAACTGATCTTCAAAATATGATCTTCCAGCTGAACTTCAAAATGATCTTGAGATTGATCTTTGAAATGATCTTCAAAAAAAGATGTTGGAAATATTGATGTTGAAAATATTCGAATTTTTTTCGAAATAATAATTAAATGACAACTGAATGAATAAGACTAAAAATAAAAATAAATAATAATATTAATAAAAATAAAATCCTAAAACTAAAAAGTACGAGAAGCCAAAGCTCCCATAAGGAATGTTCCTCTAATTATGCTACTGAACTTCTAAAACAATCACTCTAAAAGATTACTCGCAACCTTCAACAAGCTGATTCCTTCCACTTTTATCTTCTAAACTTGTTTAAAACAAAGAGAGTGCAACAATAATTTCGAAAGGCACACTGACTCCGTTCATTTCTTTGCTTTGACTTTGGCTGGCCTATGTATTTGCATTGCATGCACTTGTATTCGTGATTGCATTTGGATCTTAACATGTACAAGGCATTTATGCATTTTAATGCATTGGAATTTAATTCAAACCAATATGTTCATCTTCATTAAAAAAATCATATTACAAAATTAGTTTAGTGTTATTAGTCAAGACACCAGCAAGACGAGAGAGACACGAAACGAAGGGAAATAGGCAAGAGAGGCAGGCAGGCGTGCGTGCATTCTTTCCTTTCTTCTCCTTCTGCTCGCCTGGCCTGACTCAATCTCTTATTCACTTTATTGCATTCCATCTTACTCAATCCTGCCCTTCACTTCTTGCGGAATCACCGCCAAATTCAAATTTTGCCACCTCGGAAATTTAAAAAACACGATGAGGATGGCCCAAAAACAAAATTAAAACACACGACATGAGCGAAAGATCACAAATTACAACACAACTAAAATACCAAAGGTGTTAATTATAGCTGTAAATTGGAAGTTAATTACTGAAATAATTCGGCATTTAATTACGGAATTATTTCTTTCTTCCTTTTTTATTTACGGGGAAGAATCTTTTCCAAAATGGTTTGAAATTGAAGCGATTACTAATTTGTGGAGATTTTTAAAGAATTTCTCATCGGAAATCTTTTTCCCGGTCGCGAAACACTTTTGTTTTAAAGGTGAATTAAAATAATTGATTTGTAATGGGTAATAATGATAATCATAATATAATAGTAAGTTCTAATAATATTAGTATCTGTTATTATTAATAATAATTTTATGAATTATTGCAGTTATTGCAATTTTGCAATTTGTAATGAATAGTGCATATACTGAACTAATAACTTTAAGAAATTGTATGTAAATTTTAGTGTAATTTAATTTAATTATATGTAGTTGAGATGTTGAGAATTTAATGGAGAAATGTATTTAAACTAAATCATTATTGGTGTACATTAAATGCTTTGAATATTGTTGAAGTTGTGTGTAGTTTAAATTATTGGAGGATTCTAATTTCGAGTTATGGAGACTTGCATGGAATAATTGGTAGTTAGTCAATTATCGGAATTGTATTTAAATGTGTTAATTGTGTTAGAGCATCTAGTTTTGGCTTATATTAATTCTAAAGGTGTGTGTGGAAATTGTTTAAATTATTAACAGATTACAGTGTTATTCAGGATTATATTTTTGAATTTGGCATTGTTAGATTAATTTATTTAGAGAATCAAGAGAAAGAGTGATTAGAGGGACATTTACATGATGTATTATGTATAGAGGATTTTGTGAAATTATTAGAGCCTCATTTACGTGAGGTACTAGACATTTTTGTGGAATTATTGGAGATAATTTGGAGATTCATTAGCGTGAGTAACTAGAGAATTCTATTTAACGAAGATCTACTGAGGTTGACAACACTTTTGAACTTCCAAGCTGAGAAATGCCTAGTGAATATACTTATAATTATTATTATTGAAACGTCAAAAGTGTTTTTGAACCTCAAATTATAGTCAACGTATTTTAAAGTATTCAAAGTATTTTGTGGAATATTCAAAAAGTATTTTTGCAGTATTCAGAGTATTTTTGAAGTATTTAAAAAACTCGTGATGGCTTAGTAGTCGATTACCGGTAATCTGTAGGTGTTTTAGTTCTTAGGTATGTAAGGAATGTGAAAAAGAAGCTTGCCTTCGAGTCAGGAATTAAAAGAGGGACTTCTGTGCACGTGTAAATCTTGATGCATCACTTGAGTCTCACATGAGATGTAAAATGTAGCCTGTGCGTAGGTGTCCGAATGAGTGGTCGTGGGGAATTGATGAAAAAGCCCGACGGATTTGAGATGTAGTACTACCAACACTATGAGTAGATCCCTCGGGTAGTGTTGACGAAAGTGTTGTATCAGGTTTACTTCAGACATGGTGAATTCATAGTAATTGTGGGTGTAAGAGGGATGAGCGTTAGAAAGCCGATGAGGAATGAAATGGGTCAACCTATTTATTCCCAATTCCATGGAGAGAGAACGCCGAATTTTAAAAATTTAGAATTGTTTGAAGCAGTTTGAATTTATTCTGGACATATTTTTCAGGACTTTCTTTCTTTGCTTACAGAAAAAGCTGGTTATTACAAGGACTTTAAACCCATAGAAACACATTTAATTGTTAGTGCGTATATGAGACAAAAAGATTTTTAACCGGTGCGGTGTATTGAACACCTACTGTTGGGTCATTCAAATCAAATAATGATTTGCCATCGAAGTTTCCAAAGTAAAAATGAATGCTTGATGGGAAGATAGAAATATGTTGTGTAGAGATGACCAAATGCATTATGCAATGAGCTTAAAAAATGAAATTAATACATTATCAAAATTAATATTACTATTTCAATTTACAGATGAGAACACAACTCCTGAAAAACGTTTTATGGGTGGCTTCAGGGATCCATCGTCGCAGCTTCTGTTCTGGATCGTCCTTGTGCCAGCAAATAATTGACAATGCGCCTGTGAATTCTGTGAAGGAAGAGAAGCAAGATACCGTAGTGGACAATGTTGTGTATAAACGAGACAGCTGGACAAATACCACCCCAAAAATTTTGTCCCATGTAGGGCGGAAGTTACACCAACAGCAGTACCATCCTTTAGGATTGTTAAAACGGCGCATAGCGAATTTTTTCTATAAGAATTTTCCTAGTCGGACAAGAAGTCCATTGTTTTCTGTCTTCGAAGATTTAAATCCTGTAGTTACAAAGGAGCAGAACTTTGATTCATTATTAGTTGCACCGGATCATCCGAGTCGTGCTAAGTCAGACTGTTACTATTTAAACGAAAATTATCTTTTAAGAGCTCATACTAGTAGTCATCAAGCAGAGTTGATACGGATGGGCATGAATAATTTCCTAGTTGTGGGTGATGTATATCGTCGTGACGAAATTGACAAGAGTCATTATCCAGTGTTTCATCAATTGGAAGGAGTCAGGTTGTTAAGCAAATATGACATTTTCCGGAATGAAAAAGTTGCAGAAGAATTACCAATTTTCGATTCCAATGGAGTACGAACAACGGAAAAACAAGAAACTCACACACTAGATGGCGTTTACATCCTTACTCAAGCACTGAAAACCTGCTTGAATGAATTGTGTCAGGAACTCTTTGGGAAAGGTAGGTATAAACTAAAGGCTTGATGTTCAGTTAAAGAGTAGAAATTATTATCAAATTATCTCTATCGCTGTAACTTCAAGACTTGTTTATCCCCTTCAGAAGTATTGATTAATTTAAGTGCTTAATTTAATTAATTCTAAATATCTACGTCGACATCCACTTATCAGTGTCATGTTGTGCTGTTGTAGCAATTTAGTTTTCCCTGGTCGCTTTTCATCTGAATCGCATCCCCCGGAATTAAGTAAACACTTATGTATTGTTTATGTACAGACGTGGAAATCCGCTGGGTTGAGGCTTATTTCCCATTCACTCATCCTTCCTGGGAGATAGAAGTTAAATTTGGAGATGAATGGTTGGAAATCCTTGGATGTGGAATAATGGAACAGAAACTACTTGCGAATGGTAATGCTAATTTCCTCGGTGGATGTTAATGTTTATTCCGCGTAACCGCAAACCTCTTCTCAGATAATGCTGAGGGTAAAGTATAAATATGTAGATCACATGATGATAACTTAAGTCACGTTGTGGATATGTTAAGGAGTTAGATAAAAGCAGAACATGGTGTAAATAGGCTGGAGTATCACACTAATAAATTCGAGTCTTATTGCATGCATAAACTCCGGCATTTCCCACACAAGTACAGCTGAGCATTATACAAGTGAATTCTTGTTTTGTTTTTCCCATCAGCTGGAGTAGATGACAAAATAGGATGGGCGTTTGGTCTCGGACTGGAGCGTATCGCCATGAAGTTGTATGGGATTCCGGATATCAGATTATTTTGGAGTGTTGACTCTGGCTTCTTGCATCAATTTCAAGTGGACGATCCATACACCCCAATCACCTACAAAGTAAGTTCAGTGTAGTGTCTTCCAGCTTTCGGCTAACTTTCACTTACTGACGGTGCAGGCACTTGAAAATTCCATCCACGCTGGCGTTCCCTGGTCTGGCATTACATATTCGGTTTAAGCAGTGTCTCTGATGTTGAGACAAGCTTAGATACTTTATAGTTTGCAGGAGAAGTTGAGGGGATGTAGGAAGGATTAACAATGCGGTCTAGTTTGTATGCACCGGCCTTGTATGTTGCATGACTATGGAAATTGTAAAGTTTTTTTATTAAAATCAATACAGACATATAGGCTGAGGTTCTGAGTTTGTGAATGTGTTTGATCATAAAGGTTTATGTTATATGATGGAATAATTTGGAAGGAAAAATGTCTTTTTGGTCTATATTTTATATTCTGAATGGTTCTCTGTACGGAAATTAATCCCAGGATCTATAAATTACAATTGTCATAAATTTTGTTCATCTTTTTTTTTCTTGTTCCTAGGCAGTGAGTCAATATCCGCCATGTATCAACGACATTAGCTTCTGGCTCCCAGCAGACGGGGCATTCACGAGTAGCGACTTTTACGATTTAGTTCGCTCAATTGGAGGCGACATGGTTGAGCAGGTAAAACAAAGAAGATACATAATGGTTCGATCGTTACCTGTCACCACATGAAAGTTGTATGAGTTTTGGGCAAAGCACGGACTCTCGCATGTAGGTGGTAACGAAGCTTTATTCGAGTGTAAACTAAACTGATATTTTTATGGTTCCTTTAGGTATCATTGGTCGACGAATTTCATCATTTGAAGAAGAACCGCTGGAGTCATTGCTATCGTATTGTCTACCGTCACATGCAGAGGACATTAATGCAAGAGGAAGCAAATAAAATTCACCAGCTGATCGAGGAAGCTGCTACCAGAGATTTACGAGTTCAAATACGATAATTGGGCTAAATAAAATACTACCTTTCTAATCTTGGGATACTTGTCCCTCCGTTCACTATTAGCTATGCATTATTCAGAAAGCACGTGTCTTGGATCACCTCCACATCCTCTTTATGTTTTGTTCCTAGGTGAATAATTGAACTTCTAATAGACTCAAGTTGGTCCATGCATCAGTCTTGAGTATCTTACCCTGCCAGGGTTAGCTTCCTTCATGACCAACATCTTTCCGCTTTACAGTTCCCTTCCCCTGTACATCGTTCACCACGTAGATCCTACAGTGGAAATCCCGTCTCTCCAGCTGCGCCTGTCATGCTTCCCTGTATGTGTCGGGCTCTCGCCATGCGTTTCTGTCCGTGCACTAAGTTGGTTGTCGCCGAGGTTTTCTGTTAGTCTTACCCCAGTGGTTGCTCCTGCATAAGCTAGTCTTGTGATCAGCATCCTTCATACTTGAATGTGCTCTCATCTAGAATTAGGATATATAATATTACATTGCTTTTATGACAAATCATCACCTTTGCATTTCCAAATGTTGGAATCTTCGAGTGACTGCAGTGTGACTGAAAAGAATCCGGACGGAAGTGTGGAAGGTACAGGTAATGTGCGTAGGTGAGGCATGTTGCGGTCGAAAAAGACCGCTGCCATGGATGAGCCTACCGGTGACGTGTCGTCAGTCAAGTTGGAAGTGGCTCACAATGGTGATGAGTCGGATGAGGAGCAATTCAAAGGATTTAAGAGACTTCAATTTACAGCTCGAAGGAAATTCCCGTCTTCTTTTCGTGTCGATACTAGCAACATTATTAGCAGTAGCAACAAGCAGCCGGGAAGTAAAGAGAAGGAAAGTGTCAGTCAGAAAGGTATTAAAAACGACTCCTCTTCCTCCACTTACATGGACTCTGAGGAATGGGTGCTTCACACATCGTGCCTGGATGATTCTAGTGAAGTGCTTCATGAGTGTTGCTGTCAACCCGACACTGAGGAGAGTTTGGAAGGAAGTCGAAGTCAAAGCTGTGCATCTGTTGATCGGCGGGACTGTCTCTCAAAATGTCAACCCTCATCGTCTGAGAGTGATGTTACTCCTCACTCGGTGATATATAACGTGGTGGCGCAACATTTACCACCGCCACCCTCCACACCGCCGAATCTTGCTCATCAGTCCCAGAGTGAAAGTGCCGCTAACCGAGTCTATCCCCCGCCACCGGAATGGTCTCAAGAGTTTTCGCAAGCCCATACAAATGAGGTAGGCTCATCTCAGGTCCGAATCAATCCCCTATAGGCCCTTCTACGTAAAACATCCTACTCTCTTGAAATACAATGGGCTTGTCAGATAGGAATCTAAACTACTAATTCACGCTATTTATCTCCTTGCGATTTATTTCTTGATGTACATATTTGTTCCTGTTACGATTGATCCCGACGACAACTCGTCTCTCCAGCTTCATTAATATTATTTACTCCTTCTGACTCCGATATTATTTATTTCCTGCGGCTTCAATATTATTTATCCATGTAAGCTTGTGTTTAATACTATTTATTCGTGTGTATCCTACTATCAGCACACCAGCGCTTATGTAAGTTTATTAAATAATCTATGTTAAATCAACGAGTCAAAGAGGCCTAAACGATTAACAAGTTAAAATCGGATTACACAGCTGAAGTTGATTGCATATCAAAACATTCTGTTTTATCCTACCCGGCAGTTGCAAGAAATTATATGCATGTTCTGTTCAAGCCCGTATTTAGATTAAAGTCAGTTTTAGTGAAGTTGCTTCGAAACCTTCTGGGTTGTTTTGAAATTCCAACCGGTTTTGTTGGTTGACAGGGCCTCCCGCGAGTGTCATCATCATCGGGTGGACAAGACCGTCAAAAAATTATTCCTCAACAAGGGAAACAATGGGAAACCGAGCTAGATTTGATTGTACCAGTGACGGAGCCTTTCTGCTGGCCTCCGGCCAACAGTCGTCAGCCCTCCAACCAGAACAAGGTTAGTGCTCTTTCTCCGAACCCAGTTCCTCCTTTCACTGGATTATCCCGACTTTGGAAGGCTCTGTGGGAAAGGACAGTTGAACATTCAGTTTAGTTCTGACTCCCTGTCGGAGATGATTCAACCGCTCCTCTCACTCCCGGTCTCTGCTTAATGAAACTACATTGTAATAATATTTACTTAAAAGTCTCCTACGCTGTGGCTTGTGCACACACAACTGGTCCGGGATAGATAACTGGAGGAAGTTGAGCTTCACTGACACTGGCAATGAATACTAGCATGTTAAGGATGGAAGTTTATATATAAGAACAAGTTCTTATGAGTTGTACCTGGAAAAAGTTTGTTCTTTGTCATAAAACGACAGCTTTTCTTCCCTCTGTCTCGACAATTTCCTTTCCTTATCACATCCGAGAGAATAGGGAATCTTCTCTTTAAGCCCACTCCTGTTGCAAGATAGTCTTTTGCACCGTCTTATTCTTTATTCCTCGTGACTTCCTAATGTACTCATTCCCAAAATAGAAACTCGTAATATTGCGTGGAGAGTCATAGGTGTACCTAGTCCTTGTTCAGGTTAGTTTATATAAATGTACTTAATGTATATATGTATCACTAATTCAGGCTCGACTTATGCTCAGATCGTGCATTTATTTTGTATATATCGGAATATTCTACTGAGACGTGATGTCGTATTGCTCTCCATGCAAAGTAAATTATGCATGTCTACGGAATCATATCAACTCGCAGTTACTCAAGAGAGCGAACAATGAAAGTAAAGATAAAATGTATCGTGCGTACGAAATCTTCCTTTCCCCCGTACAACTATAGTCTGATCTCTGCTAGCAGTACCTATATCGTGTTCTATTAACGTGTTGCTATAGCTTAAATATCTTCCTTTAACTTAAACAAGTATACCTAAAGTACGATTATATAATTTGAACACGCTCCTGTAGCTTCAACCTGTGTCTATAACTAAAGCACACACCTATAAATGCAACCTGTTCCTATAACTCAAATATGCTGCTAAAACTACAACGTCGTGTTCCTATAACTTAAACAGTTAAACTTGTACACGTTAGTGAAACTTAAACATCTAGGGTTGAGCTGGTTCGACTTTTCGTCCCCACACCGTAGCTTTTTGCAGAACCGAGAGCCGTATAAATTCATAATTGTACCAGGTGTGCATTAATACCCATCAAAAATCCTGTATGGCTATAATTTCTACCCCAGAATAGTATATTTGGTCCTACTAAGACATAACCTCCTGCCTCAATGTATGTCTCTATATCCTTCCTCTCATTCTTTATGCATATAAGAGTGCGTGGATTATAAATGACATTAGCGTATGTACGTCCGTGTATAACAGCAGAAAGTAAATGGCTTTCTTTGGAAAATTCCTAAATGAGTTCTGAATAGGAAGAATCAGATTGTGAAAAGTTGTATCCATTAATTAGATGCGAAGTCTATTGCTCGTCCTTATACTTGACTCCGCCATAAAAGCAACTCCCGGATCCATCTATGATTGTATAACGCATAAGAGAAAATGATTAATGAAATGAGGAAATCCCTGGATTATCATTTCCAGATCTACCTTATACTAAAATTTAGAGGTACATATATAAACGTTATTTACGTATCCCAGCAAGGTGTCATCTTTCTGATTGTACTTTGAAAAGGAGTATTTTCCTCCATTCTTCTGCTTTCACACCTAAAAGTATTAAGGAGGGAAATGAGAAAATCTGCATGTTAAAAAGGGAAGGTATATATTTCAAGTTCTAACCCTTCCCCGGTATAAATTTCTCTTCTCAGAATTGTTCTCTGTATAGTTCCAGAATAGTTCCTCCTTGGTTTCACTTAATTTACTGCACCCAGTTCCTGTACAAACAGTTCCTGGGAAGTGCAACGCTTGTAGTAGCTGCAGTAGTTCCCACACTGAAAATTCCTGTTTGACTTCCAAAGCAATCTTGTACTTTCTTCTTTCAAGTATGTCATAAGTCAGTAGTAATGTGGGGAATACGGTAAAGAGAAACATATCTGCTTTGGCATGTAAAGTCAATTCTTGTGAGTTTTAATACTTTCTCGGAGACTCCTTGTAAATAGAATATCAATTTTGTATGCAGAATTTAAACATGCGGCCGTATAGTTGATGTTGCTTTGGTATGCTTTGGCGGGGTAAAGTAATGTCGAAAAGAGTTTTCCAGGACCCACAAACGGGAAAATGCAATGTCTAAAGTGGAGGAATTGGAATATTGGAATGCTTAAGGCATATGAAACCCATTGAGTGTTTATAAGAAGCATAATGTGTATATATGAAGCCTAATGTGTGTGTACAAAGCCTACTGAGTGAGTTTATTTATAGAAAGTTCTTTCGTCTATAAGAACCTGCTTTATATGAAGCAACTGTATAAAATGACCTATAAAGCGATACTTCGATATATCCTATGTACATACGAACGTTCGTCCTATAGTTTTGTGGTATTTATATTTCGTAGTTTGTATAATCATAGGTTTGGTTTATGCTCTCTGTATTTCTAGTGCATTTATATACTGCTGGCATTTGTCATAACAAGAAGTTTCTCAAAACCAAAAATTTATAAAGCGTTACAAGAACATCCTCGAAATGTCTTTTTAGTATGCATATCAGTGTATTTACAGTCGAGAAAGTTTTTGGAAGCCCCAATACGGTCAAAAGGCATAAGTTTAGATGTAAAATTCTTTGAGTACCATGTGGATTAGATCAAGTGTTGAAAATCATCCGACACGGTCGCAGTCAGTCTCCTTTCACGGGAAAAATCTTATAAATAAATATTGTATAGAGTTGCCAAGAAAAGTGAATACTTCACCGGCTGGAACTGACTGCTTCATAACTTTCCCCTCACACACATACACATCACCACATTTCCATAAGCATAATCCGTAATAGCTACCCCACTGTGAAAGGTGTAAGCTCCTGCGTCAAAAGTCTCTTCCACCTTAAGTGCAAGTCCCTATAAGATTGGTATCCAAGGATACAATAAGCTTATATAAGTATAAGATTCGCTTAAAAGTGCAAGTTCGTATATCTCCATTTCCAACTTTATTATTCTCTCGTTGGCTTTCCAACATCTAGATCTTGGCTTTGCATTTATGGCATATTTTCACTTTTATCGTATTTAAGCAGTGTATATGGCGGTTATAATTAGGGTAATAAAGGACGCTGATCAAGAAAATCATTTGGCATCTTATGAGGTCCCGACACACTTGCTGGGTGGTTTGGGAAATTTTGGGTTGGCACTCAACTGTGTTGTAATAGGGAATGGTGTCGGTTTTTTTACTAATCCAGAAACACTCCGAAATTCATTCAGTTCATTTGAATTGCTCATTATTCTCTTAACCCAGCTCCACGTAACTTACACCCTTACTCAACACTACGTAATTTAACTCAAATCAACGTTGTTTTGCTGAACTTGACGTAACTTAATTGTATGTAACTCAATTAGGCGTAATTTAACTTGACATAATATACGAACACATGACAACCATAGCATAACCTACCACGTAATATAACTTGACACTACAGGACTCGATTTAACTCAGCCTAATTGAATTGAGTTCTCCGACAGTCAAATCTTGCAGTTATGTACGTGATAAGTGCAAAGCAATAGCTGACCAACAAGCTTCACCTGCAAAATTCAACGAACCAGAAGAGCTGGTGAACGTTGTTAGAACCTGGCAAAAGTTCGTGCAGCCTTTGTACACTACAAGGGACAGAGCTTTTTATGCATGTATGTGTATCCCCATGAATTCGTAACGAGTCACGTGAAGAATTCAGTAGGATCATAAGCACACACGGTTTACATTTTGGCATATGTGAGAAGATTTTGTTAAAAGCCGCTTCCATGGTAGTACATTTGCACCTGTAAAAAGGAAAAGATTTGTGGTTTCGCTACCTGCACATAGCAACCTTTTTTGTAATGCTGCTCCTGGTTTTTTCTTGCTACTCTTTAGAGTGCATACGAGTGTGAAACCATTATTTTCGTCCAGAGTTTAATATTTCATTGGGAAAAAATAAATGACGGGAAAGAGTTAGGAAGCGGGGAAATAACGATGGTGAAGCCTGTTCTATTCTATACCTTCCCTGTAGCTTCCTCAGCATGACAAATGTTGTTCTCCGTCCTCCCCGGACTTTTATTTAGTTTGTTCACAAAAATAAAGGATCCTAATCATTATTAATTTTTGTGAGTTACACCCGCAGACCGCACGCAAAAAACCGGAAAGTTCCCTCGAAACTTTTTCCTTTCTAAAACGCGAGCCTGCAAATTAAAATCGGTATGACAGCATTGAAAAATACTATAAGTTAGTTTATTTTCTCCCACCGTCACCACCGTATACAACGCAATACACGTTTGGGAAACACGAGGACAGAAAATTTACAAAGACGAAGGTACACTACACATACATACAATATAACTTATGTACATATATAGTAACTTCATATGAACCACGGGGAGAAAGCGATATAGAAAAGTGATATTTCGAAGGACAAGTTTAATTTAGCGATGGGTACACAGAGCTCCACACTGAAATTTGACTGAAAGGTAGAGAAGAGTTCACAGAATAGAAACAGAATTTATTAACATATTCCCAAGTGACTTCACTTCCGTGTACCTTCTCCACAATCAGTACATTGTACGCTCCCATAAAGAAAAGCCTTCACTCGTCTGTGCATATACCATGTTGTTTGTGCAATAAAAAACCCGTAGGTACATTACGATGTGGCAAAGGAAGAGCCAAGACTTGTATGTATGTATGTACAGTAAAAACCCACTTTAGAAAAAAGAAGGGGAAGAAGAGAAATATCATGCTCAGAGGAACATTTCCCAACATGCCAGATTACTGTATTATGTATATAGTCAAATACAGATTACATTTCTATGTTATTCTATGTATGTATAAACTATGTTTTATCTGTACTATAAAAGCAATAGGTTAGCATATATGACATGAGTTTCCATGTGAATGTTATATATACAGTTGTATACTTATACTACTGTATATATGTTTGCTATTACTTTAGATATGTGTATATATGCAATGTGTTGCTAAACGCATTTGCCTTGTTATCATATGTATAAACTGTGGTACTAAATGTACGAACTGAACTTTCCTTCAGGTTATAGAATGCTTTACTGCTGGGTACTCCATACAGTTTGCATTACTATATTGAACTCACAATGGTATCATTTCAGTACACGGCATCAAGCATTTATATAGTAAGCTACAGATTAGAGAATTGTTCAGCCAGTGGTATTGAATTGAAAAGGGAAGACGACTTTTTTAAAGCTATTTAGGTAAGGGAAAAGTAAGTGGAGAGACAGAGAAAAATCTGTATCTACCTGGCGCTGAGGCTATAAAAGTGAGGGGAAGAAACTGTCCCATATTTTTACTCGCAATCTACTTTCACCATCCTAAGGTAGAAATTCAGTCCCAGTGGAAACAACTTGCAGCTATATTTTCTCCTGTTCTCGCCCTCATTGAAACTACATCCGCTTGTAACCTCGTAAATGCTTTTACTTGACTCTGCATATCTAAACTAAATGCCATAGTGGGCTTTCCGTTCCTTTAAATATACATATGTAATTATATGTTTCGAGCTGCTTTTTCTTCTGATTGTATCGCAATGTTTTCGCCTTCCAAATGTATGTATCCTGCTTGTATTTGGGGTGGAAGTGTATGCGTCTGCATGGATTTAGGTTGTAAGGATGTGTATCTACATGTATTTAGATTGAAATGCTGTGCATTTATGTGCATTTTGGCTGAACTAGTATGTACTTACTGTATTTGGGTTCAAATACTATGTTCCTGCATGAATTTGACCTTCAATAGTATGCTTATACATGGGTTTGGGTAAAGGCAGCATGTATTTACATGTATTTAAACTTGAACTGTATGTATTGGCGTGTTTTTGTGTTGAACAGCCTTCATCTCAATGCGTTGGAGGAAGTATGTATGTATATGTATAATTACATATAAACGCACTGGGGATAACGGGTACAAGTACAAATGTGTTGCTCCGGTTTGTGTAGCTCCGGTTTTTTCCTGCCGGGCTCCCTTGTCGACTATATTTGTCTAGCGATGGTCACGTCCCAATTATGTTGCTAAATATGGATCCGCCGAGGGAATCGGCAAGGTAGAAAGCCATTGCGGAGCTTGTCGCAGACACTGTCTCTTGTTTAATGAAGACAGGAAGATATTTGTGTCGAAACCAAATTCATTTACACAATCTGGCCATGCACTAATACACCTCCCGTACACTTACCATACATAGAATATTCATGGCAAAAACCGGATAGAAGATGGTGTCGCGGCCTTCTTGACTCCTTCCCAAGAACTACAAACTGCGGACTGTGAAAATTATACGCTGACTTTTAAATGTCCTGTGCATTGTGGAATAGAAAAACACTTGGAAGGAGAGAAATTCCTTGCAATTGCAACTTGAAATTTTAAAATCCTATTTCAACGCTTTACCATGTGACTTCATATGCAATATCGTTGGTTGTACTACGAAGGCTCCTCACCGGGAGGACCGCAGTTGCTAAGACTATCAATACTTTTGGGAACGTGTTTCGGGAATCTGGTAGCTTTTAGTGGCTGTAAAAATTGGGCTGAGAAAAAAATATAGAGACTATAGAGGAAAAATCTGGGATTTTGGGTGAAGACGAGAAGGAGGGAAGTTAGATTTTAGACTCCATTCTTCCCTATTTCACAATCGGTTCTCTTCCTCAGTGGCAGTTATTCGACACTTTAATTTTCTGCCTCATTTTTCTCAAGCAATTCCCCTCACTGCTTGACTTTTTTATGGAATTTAACCCCTAGCCGAGGCGTCACCATTAAAAGACTTTTTTGCATTTACTTAAACAAAGGGAAATGCTGGGGAATTACATTCGAGTGATTTCCTCCTCGCTTTTTATCGGTACAATATCGTCCTCCTGGGAATTTACCCGTTGTTTTCCAAATTAATTCTCCTCTTTTTTCAACCATAGCAACGCACTTCAAAACTTTGCTTTTTCCTTTTCGATTGTCAACAACAAGCTCCACAGGAAAAGCCTCAGTTTGAATTCAATTCATTATGTATTTATATACGTATAGGCAATTTATTTTGATAAACTAGGCATTTATTTGTTCTTTCAGGTAAATATTTATGTGAAGCCCAAGGATTTATTTATGAGCTTTATTTATCTATTTATAAAAGTTTTGTGATATAAGGTTGAGAATAATAAAACTCATAAAGCTCATATTGCATTCAAAAAGCCCTCAAAGCCGAGCATCGACGACAATGCCAACATAATATGAAATCCATTAATGGTGGGATTTCCAAAGATTTGCACGCTTTGAATTACTTGATAATCAGGCCTTTCAAAGCCTCAAAGTTCCGCCGCAATGGAAATTCATCGATTATAAAATGTGCTAAACACGCAATAATTATAAATTATACGTAATTATCCCCATTTATAAATAAACTCCGCGTCTGTATATGTCGCCGATGATGATGATTATTGGGAAGTCGGGAGTGATTCTAAAGTCAGGCGATTACTGTCAGGTCCTCCCATAAACACTGATAAACACAAGTCTAAATTAATGCTTTAGTAGCATGTTCATTTAAACAAGCCACCTATTTACATGGCCTGGCTCAGGTTTCATGTTTGTCTTGTTGTAAAACCAGTTTCCAGGGAATCAGATCCGTGTATGGGCAACGAGCCCGTTCGGTTTATTTTTCCACCGAGCCGCTTCGTACATGCAGGGAAGTGCTTTGCCTATAAAATTGTTTCGGTGAGCGGTAAAACGGGATAAAGTGTAAAATCGTTTGCATTTTATGGATCAAGTTACTGTATTTACTGTACACGAGTAGGCTTCGGCGTTGGTGCTCGTTGTTCTCGCCGAGGTGGTTTTATATTAACATGTCAATACGAGGGCGAATCTCAACCCACACATTTCCATGCGTGCATGTACGACTATCATACTGAATGTACATATACACTGACTGAAGGCGTTCTCATGTTTGATATATAATTCCTATTTATATTTGTACTTAAAAGCGTTTTAATGTGTGTAAAATATATAAAAAGCACATGTGAGGTTGCTTCTGTTGATAGAAAGTGAGTGTATTTGCATGCACGCCCGTATAAAAATCATGAGTGTGTATAAAAATCATTGGCGAGTACGCACGTAGGCAGAACAAGCCTGTGTCATAAGCTACGACAGAGCATCGGAATGGAAAGATTAGGGAAGAGAGGAAATTAAATCTGTTGTGGCAGTATCAGTAGACCTCAGTAGTGGTGGCGTAAGTCCATGAAAGTCAGACGTATGCACGGAGGATGATGAATGATTTTGTGATTAATATAAAGTCGAAATTTAAATTTAAGGCTCGATACTTAATGTGTTTATGAATCAGCATTTATGAAGAGCGCGTGGCTGGGAGATTGGGCGGGATGTGTCTCAAACTGTTATGAGTCAGGCTTAGGGACATATATGAGACAGGCGTTATAGTTTATGCGGTCGTTCGTAAAACCGTCATGTAAGGCTAGATTTATAGACAGTAAACGGTGGAAACTTACAAAGTGGTTTTACATTTACTAAATATACTATGATCCAATATACGTGCTCTGGCTTTCTCCACTCCAAAAAATCAGCCTTCATTTGTGGCGTTTCTTCAACTTCAATTTCATCAGTACTCTTGCGAGGCTTTCTCAGTAGTTCAGTATCACAAGGTACCTACATGGCATTACCTGCTTTTACTTCAAGACTCCGCTTTATTTTAGCTTCTATATTAAGGTTTTTGTTACTACGTTTGTGTTTGTACTAACCTTCTACGGATGTTTCTATATGAAGATTCGGTATTACTGATGCTTGTGTATGAAGGTTTATACTTCTTGTGTTGCTATATGGGGGTATTACTAGTGTTTGTTTATGAAGGTTCGATAATATATTTGCTTTTATATACTTTAAGATGGGAGTGCCTTTTGCGTGTATAATTTAGCGTATGATTTCGTAGGTTTGTGATGGCATTACCATAGCCTCCATAAGACAAGGTATCGCATTCCGTAATGGTATAAGCAGCCTGGAAAATCCTTCAGCACCTAAAACTTCCAAGATCCTATTGGTATTCAAATTATATTTGCTCCTTTGGAAATCTATTGAGTGAACCTGTAGGAAATACCAACGTTTTCAATAACCCAGCATTTTATCCCCATCCTTACATGTTCCAACTTATTGGAAGATTTGAATGCACTTGTGGTGTGGTATCTACATACACATGGATGCTACTAAATCCGACTATTCCTGCAGTATCGAATCGACTTGACAGTCCCATTGAGCTCCTTTCGATTGTATAAAATCGGCGTGCAAAAAACGGTGTTAAAAAGTTTAACGGCTTATTTGTTATTGATATGACTTCTTCCTCAAGACGTTGTCTCCGCGCGTCCCTCTCTTTCATCCATCCGGAATTCAGGCAAGGAAGTCAAGTGTCCGTGCCTGTGTCGGCCCAAGTGATGCTACGGCTTGATAAAAAGAAAGTCAGTTGGAACGACGGGATTTGAATGTCTTCAGAGCATGTAGAGCTTTTTGGTGGAGCGCCCTTATTATTAAGACGTATGTGCATATGCAACTTCTACCATGCAGGAAAGCATGTTACTTTCCCTGAGATGATATATAACAACTTTTTCTACCACAGTTATTAATAGTTCTCTGAGATTCTCGACATAATGTTGTATACTAGTAGATAATCCAAAATGCTTATAACAGCAATATCTCTAGTTATAGCTCTAGTTACATATTATGTAGATTCATATGTGTTGCACCATTATATGCAAATGTACTTGTATACTTGAGGCAAGGAGAGAAGAAAAACTGGATGGAAGGTGAAGCGCTGTCATTCTGACTTTTCACATATTGACAATCACAAAGTTGGATCAAAAGTGATTCTTCCTCTGATTCCCTTTGCTTTTCCAATCCAATTCGACAGCCGGCTTCAATACGTCTCTAGAGGTCTGGCTACAGCACTCACTGGCACACTCTTACCACTTTGACGTGAAGAATGTGGAAATGGCAAGGGTAGTGCGAATGTGCATTGTCTTTTGCATTAGTGATTCGAGAGAATTTCGTCACTGGCTCCATTCCTTCTCTCTCTCTCTCTCTCTCTCTCTGCAAGAGATCATCTTTTGGGGTCGAGAGGTCTGCATGGCTCGACGGTCGTTGTGAAATCTCAGGCTATACACCCGGCTGCTTTCCACGAACAGAATGTTCCGGCTGTGTATTGATGCTCCGTGGAGCATTCCTACCAATACATTCTCCATATGGGCTGGTGCTACCATCAGAGGAATACAGGAGTTGCTACCAGTGGGAACGACGGAGGGCCGGCAATTATCTGCATAAAACTTGGATACTGCATGTCGTTCCGTGGGCTTGGACGTGCTCTCTCCTCTACTGTCTGTGTGGCAACGCTTGGGTTCTCCGTGGATATTCCTCATATGTAAATAGGTATTCATGACGGGGTGCGTGGGATGTGCACAAAAAGTATTTTTATAGCTGGACAATCTTCTGGAATAAATAGAAGATAGAATATATAACATCGATCTTGCTGTAATGGTTTCATACATTTTGCATGTCTTGCTTATGATACATATTTCATGTACCATGTAGCTCTATACACATTGAATATTTCACGAACGATGGTCTTTCATTTTGCATATCTCACTTATATACTACAATATCACTGCATATTGCATATTTCACGTACAATATCTTTTCATATTACATATTTTACACACGATATTTTTACATATTACACCCAGATAACTTTTACATATTTCACGTACGATATCCCTTTATATAGTAGATATTTCATGGACGATATACCTACATATTTGCTTTTTCTCAGTTATGAAAAGTGTATCCAAAATCCGAATATTGTATATTTTGTGTCTTGAAGTATTACAAGCCCCAAAGTTTCTTCATCTTCCTCCGGCCTATGTTCAAATGGGTGACTTTTAAGACTTGGGCTGTGATGTGGAATGTAGAGTGATGATAGCGTAAGGAGTGGGACAAGTACCCATCTTTTTATCCTTGATACTTGTTACGCTTGAGTGTGGTAGATGAGAAAATTGACTTGCAAAATAAAATGAGAGTCTTCCCAACGGGCGGGTGCAGAACTCCTATAATAGAGCGAGCGAGGGAGAGAGACAGGGACAACTACGATCATCCCAAATGCTCTCACCGGCTCGTACACTCCATTATAGTATTTTCTTTTCCTCCGCTCCTTTGTTCGACGTACACAAATGTAAAGTGTAGCCCGGGAAAGACATGTGTGGCTCCGGCATCGCTTTTGTCTATGCGTTATGGCATTACTGTTGAGGGAACGATTTTCGGCAACTTTCTTATTCGATCTTTCGTCTTCATCTCAGCGTGGTTACGATCGAAAAGAGCCCGGGGCTTGTAAAGATTTCTTTTATTGAGCTTGTATAGAGCTATTTAGAATATCACGACTATAACCATTTTTTCAATGTATGGACACTAGAACAATTTTTCCACTGAGTGCAAAGCAATGTTTTCAATATACGAGCTATATAGCAATTTTCTGAATGCACGTAGTACATTACATCAATATTTAGAATGGGCACACTCACTTGTCGATAGCCAAATTTGAATTGTGAAAGCTCTGTAACAATATTTCGAATATGTGCCGAAACTACTAAAGGACTGATTTAAAACGTTCGAAGACTTATTGGGCCTGTTTAAGTTGAAGGAACACTTGATCAAAAGTGTTTAGACTGATCATCATGCTTTTAGTTGATATTATATACACAACTTGTGTAGTAGGTATGTCAAATTGTGTAAAAAAAACTTGGAAACTTCCCCCAAGTTTCATAGGTTTACCCTTAAACAGGAAAGCTAAAGGCTTCATCCGCGGTTTCCATATACTGAACACTTCTTGCGCCTCACTGATCAATTATTAATTCCCATTAATTAAAAACCTGATTGGTACTGCCAACGGGTAAAAGGATATTCATTACTACAGCGTCAAAGGGGTTTTTTATTGAAAAGTATATGTAATATCGTAATATTGTTAGAAATTAAGATTAGGGTTTCAATTTTTTACCTTCTAAGTAATTTTCCATGAAAAGATGAAAGAGCCGGAAAGCTGCAAGTTCATCGAAGCAAAGATGAAATCCCCATGTTTTGTATGTAGTTTCCAGGCGGGTACTATTTTCGTGTTTTCTGTTATTTTTTTTAGACAGGAACTTTGCATGTCGTTGATGAAGCCATAAATGTGCTAAAATTTGGTGGCGGTTGGTGCTGGTAATAAGCGTGTGGTAGAAAAGCAGATTCCAGCATTTCGGAGGTTTAACGGATAGGCGGGGTCATGATTTGCATATTGGTTTGGTAGAAAACTCTTTGGGGTCTTGAATTTCATATTTTCCAAAGGCGGTAGTTTTATTTTCATTTCTTGATTGTTCAGCTGCTCCGTCCTTTTAAAGTGCTGAACCACTTGTTACGAAAGATGAAATGAGTTTTGTGAACTTCACTCCAGGGAGTTGTCTCGTATATGTACATTGTACGTATATGCTGGAAAAAATAATAGTTTTTTATACCCGCAACAACATCAAGGCATATGGCTTAATTTTTTAACAGTGAACTGAAAGTTGCGGGTTAATAAACGTCTTTTGATTCCCTCCAGGGGGAAATTGATTGGGAGATACAAAGTTATCTGATAAAAAATAAAGTTTAGAGAGAGAGAGAGTTTCGTGTTGAACACAAGAGCCTGATTTCGTATTCATAATCAAATCCTGATTATACCAGGGAAACTTTCCAACATGCTGTTCCCTGCATAATTTGCTGCAAACTCAGCTTAAATCCGTTCAGAGATCCTTCAGCCGGAATGTAAATTGTAACTGTGTGAATGCATTTTCACGAAATTAGATCATAATGGCAGCAGTTTATTTGCAATATCGCCCGGATAGATGATTTCGGAGAGTTTAATACAATACAACTGGATTCATGGGTGGGTTTCAAACGGAATATTATTCTTACAATATTCAAACGGATAGTTTTCGTTACAATATAGCGTACAAACACACTTTCGACTGGAATTCAACTTGAATTCTGCTTTAGAATACGTGAGATTTAGTTAGATTCCAACTCAAATTCTTATATATACAATACACATAAATTCACTGTTGAATTCTCTTACAATACACAGATTCCAAAGTGGTCCAACTTTGGTCCTCGATCACTGGAAGAGTTTTGCTTCTTACCGATCGATCGCTGTTTGTGATTTTAGCCAGAAGTAAACTTTCCACACCGGATTCCTGTCTTTATCAAGTATTGGTGTAGTTGTGAAGAGCGTGGAGCTTTAAAAATCAAGTAACCTTTACCTTCATAAGGAGCCTCTGATTGTGCGTCTATGGCCAGGAGCGGTGAAGAAAAAGAACCTTTGCTTTTCCTCTCAGATCCGTTTGTTTCCTGCTTCTGAATTGTCGAGGTTACGTTGGTTGGATGCGTTAAAAAAGTATATCGTACTACGCGGGGGAAAAGAATGAAGAACATTAGGTTTGGAGAGGAAGTGAGTAATATCGGAAAAGATACCGTCAAGTTTAGAAACATGATGTACATTGTTAGCTCGCTCATATATAGCTGCTTTTGAAGGACCGCTCGTCAAAAAACCGGTTCGCATCCTTTTTTCCGCTCTCCTTTCTTCCCCAAATGTGTGTGCAACTTTTTTTGTGTACACCGGAGACAGCGGCTACGGAAGAAACTCCGGACGACGTGCGGTGGATGTGTTTTGTGTAAAAGAAGCCCCTAGGATGCTCCATGCATTACAAGATGAAGCCACCGAGTTGTTCTATCAAGGCTAATTCACTGAATGGGATCCAGACACTAATGCAAAAATATCGTATCAAAGCTATCCTACATTAGCCTGTTTAGAAGTGCCAAAACGAAAGTCAATTTGGGAACAGCAAGGAGCGGCCTTGCTTTTCACCGAAGGATCCGGACCGTCGTGTGTGCAGGCTCACAACTTGACAGTGCTTTGTGTCTTTATTTTTTTCCACTCCAAACAATCTCTCTTATGTGTTATCGCCGAGTTTAAAATCTTTGAGAATAAATATTACTAGTAGTGGCATTGACTCCGCTAAGTTCAGACTTAAGATTGTAGAGATTTGAGCAGAAGAGAGTTGCTCAATGTATTTTGCGTTTAATAGAAGAGCTAGTAGATCCCATGTTACTATATAGCCCAACATGTACTAAGTATAGTAGCTTCGAGGTGGTGTGGTAGAGGATAAACAATACAATTCCCTATGGAATATCTAGATACGCTCCCGCGAGAGTATTTCCGGCCCAATTCCCCTTTCTTCACTATACTTCAACAGTGCGGAGATTAAATCTTAGGACCTCTCTCTTTAGGCTAGATACATTGTTCTGTTTATTAGACTTGGGACCGCGAAATTACTTCTACACTCGCTGTATTTGGGACGTTATTAATTTTATATGGGGCTGATATAAATTGACACAGGGCCTTTCACGTCCTTGCAGACTTCACATGTCTTTGCCAATGGCACTTCATTTGACCTATGTACAGCCTTATACGTAGCAAGGGGTCTTTTGGAACAAAACGCAATTGAATATAGCAGCAGCTGTACGAATTATTACAGTAATCCACTCAACTAAGCACTTCCGTAATGACTCCAGAACCCTTCAGGCCTCTAGAATATTTCAAACCATAATGTTACCAAGCTTGATAATATTTTACTTGTCTAGATTATTTTAACTTCTCTCAAATATTTTACTCTACTATAATATTTCAATCTTACCGAAACTTTAACGCTAGTTCAAAGGGATGTAATGTTTAATGTGAGTTGAGGCAAACCTGATGAACGTCCTCGTAAAACAATTGAGACGCCAGGTTAACCATCCTGAGGCCATGGAGTTCATAGAAGAAAAATTACCGATTTAAGGATGTGGTTAAGGAAATTCCTGGCAGGAATTATTACTCGCAGCTCAGGGCAAAGAATAAGAACGAGCATCTCTTGAACTCCCTGGAAAAGGTGATTTGAGACCAAAAAGTAGTTCCGACGATAAGAAGGGTTTCTAGGGAATAAAAGTACTTTTTAGGTAGGTTAGCTTCTAATTTGTCAGTACAGTGAAGGAAGAAGCATGTCCATGTCGAAGGGTAAAACCTATGTGGAATCTTTTGTGAAAGTAGTGTTAGCTTGTGGTATCAAGCATACAGACTGACTACTTGGTTGGTTGGAATGCTCAGTCCAAAATGTCCTTTATTATGGTTTCTATTAATTCAGCCAGGACAGCTCCTCTTGTTTTTTGGCTCGCGGTGAACATCTCTTTCAAAGCTATTCGCTTGGATTAAAGTCCACGAGAAGCTTGAAGAATTGCTTCGAGTTAACCGAAGGAAATTCCTTCAATCCATAAGTAACATTTAGATAACAAGGATACATGCATTACGCAATTTACTATGGATACATGCTATGAAAAATGTTGCTACAGCACACACCATCCTATTGACATACACATAACACTCGATCCAGCTCATCTCAACCCATCTATAGATCCCGAAGAGCTTGAGCCTTTTTTAGTAGAAAACCGCAATAAGGCACGTTTCACCTCCGTTGGTCTTACATGCGTAAAAATAAGTCGGAAGGAGGGGTTGCCTCATTTCAGCGCAAGATTGGCTCATGGCCCGTGTGCATAATAAATATTATGAAAATTACGATTCTACTCCAACAGTAGCTGCTCACAGGGTTTCCGACACAAAACTTTCCAGAAGAGTAGTTTGTTACAGAATAATGAAACACAATAAGTTTGGTGGAGGTCAGCAGCTCAGCCTCAAATAGTACAGAAGCGGAGGGAGCAGTGTACCTGTGAGAGGAAGCTACTCAATCTGTAAAGCCACACAATCAGTACATCCACTAGAAAGCTAATATGCTCGGAAAGTTTAGTGATACTCCGCTATGTAAGTATCCGGAGAATGAGCGTGATGGTGGCATTTAGTTTAAATCCACACCCAGGGCACGATTAATAGCAATAGGGTCATGGTACAAGGAGGTAAAGCACTCAACACATTTTACTTGTGGGAAACTTATTGGCTCTGGATTACTAAAGTAGCCAGCAGCAGTGGTCCGGAATTCCAGCATTACAAAATGATTGCGTTCTTAAATCCTGGGAACGCACTGCTGCAGATTGAAGCAATATGCAACACAATTTCTGCTATCCTCAAGCTAAATATGTTTTCAACTTTGCACCTAACTGTATAAGTATAGATACATGTATACTGTGTGTGCTATACGCATGAAACAGGGTTTCGCGTTCGCCCCGTGGTGCAATAAGCCCCCAAAACTGCAGCATTATATGAAGCATGTTGTCGTATTGAACTTTTTGAAAATACATGAATGTTAATACATTAATACCATATGGGGCTATAAAGTATGTAAGTCTATACCACAATGTATTACACCCGATATGGATTTGCACAGTAGATTGTAGCTGAGGAGTATTTACAACAGGCTTGAACTAACAACTTGGAAGGTGCCTAAATAAGTGTAATAATAATAAGTGAGGAAAGGGGTTTAGGAAAGAGTCGTTAGGCTATAGAGATACACAAAAGTGAACTGCAAAACGCTCATTTGAAAACCATTTGCCAATTGCTCCCCAATTTATTTAATTAATACGAGTCGTAAGGCTTAAGTTGGCTACAGTTCCTTCAATATCTACTCTCCTAATTACATTTCGATTCCACACGCCATTCACATTGAAATTATGATAGTAACAAGGAATATCAATAGTAATCTCTCGCAGTGTCCACAAGTTCTCAACCGAGACATTTTATCTGCATGTTTTCATGGAGACATCTGATATTCTAGGGGCTTCAATCGTGACATTATATTCGTGCAGGGTTTGCAAGTAAGCTCAATGCCATGAAGCCTTCTATCCTAACAAATTGATAAATATATCCAAACTGGTTTTGGACTGTGACTGGTGGACGGTTTGTATCCGTAAGGGTTGCGGAACTGAAACATAGAGTAATACAATATTTAATGATTTAATTTTGTGGGAGGATAGATGTGTCCGCAGTAGTCATGAGAAAGGGTGTAAAGTCAACACAAGCCGACATGTCTTGTACACTTGAGGCATAAAAGCCAGCGGAGATCTGTATTCCTGCAGATAATATTCAATTCAAAAATGGATTAAGCATAAAACTTTGAATGACTGGATTTACCTCTTTTGGAAATTTAATATTTCACTCACTTGCATCCACACGAGTCTGAGGTTGGGAAGATACATAAAGTTACGTCCATGTGACAAAATACTGCCCGGATTTAATTGTGTGTATTTATGGATTTATGACAGTTAGAGAAGCCCCCAAGCAGATGCGGCAAGCCGACACAACTGTACGAGAAGCAAAACTCGCGGACGATGATATTTTCTGAGTCTTCCCTGACACCCGAATCCCGTGTGGGCTCTAGTGTCAGAATTTCCCAGTCGTCCACGAGCACTCGAATTCATCAAAGGAAACGTCTATTTTGTGAAGGTATGTATTCCATTTCTTCTCTCTCCCTCCACCACTAGTCACTTAAAGCGTAATCCTACATCCAATATTATAATATCATCTAATAAGTATCACGCATTCCTGCCTCCAAAAGTACAAGCAAGGCCTCTGCAAGAGTGCCGTTCTCCTATCGCGGACTATGTGGTTTTGTTTATAACACGATAGGAGACTGTAATGCGGAAAAGCATGTAGACTTTAAATTTGATATCTTTCCCCCGTATTCAATATATCGTGCACATAAAACATACCTTAGATTTAAGAAAACGTTCCCTTCCTCCTCTTGAACTGGAATAAACTCTAAGCTGACGCGTGATATTTCAAAATGTTCACGTTGATGAAAGCAAGTAGTAAGAATTTTCTTGAATTTCAAGTTCATCTCCTTAAAAGCTTGCTGCGTATATATAACAATATAACGGAGCAACGAATATGCTGACTGGATTTTTTGTTGAGTTCAAGTAAAAGAGACTTCACGTAAATCCAACTTGCTACGTTCTTCCTGCTTCTCCAACTCTGTATTACTTACTGAATTCACCGTAGTAGTAACTATAAATTTTCCTCGCGTACTATAAATTCTCCATACTTATCATTTGGATGCACTAAAACCACGCACTTCGTACTTCGAAGCATTCAGTGTACTTATTCCAGATACTCGGCACTAAAAGGTTTCCGACGTGTTGAAATTTTTTTTACTGCATGATGATGTTCCGAAGATTATCCTTGTAGGATGTCGAAAATAAGATTATATGTTACTAGAACATTTTCGCCTTCTCCTGTTTCTCGCTCCGTGTTCCTGTTTCCTTCTCTAGAAGACAATCAAAACTAATTACATATAACACCACAAGAGCACATGGGAGAGCAATGGAACATGCTGTAAAGTACTAAACTTACTTATGTAAACTTACTACTTACTGCTTGCAACTTCGTTAGAGACAAATAATAATTCTGTATCGCTACATTACCTTCGTCAAAACTCACTCACCCAGTGGAGCTAAGAGCCCGCGTGCTTCCCACGCCTGTGATGACGAATTATCCGGTAATTAGGGTAGGATCCAGGGAAATATGGTAATATCACCGCAGAAGTCATTCGTTCGGAAAAAGTAGTTTACACTTGATGACTTTTTGGAGGGCACTACCCATTACCTCATGTTTACTAATAATGACTCTGCCAAACTTATTAACTTGGTGGATAATTCACAGCGACGTTTGACAACCCTTCGGCATGGAAGGAGCATATCGGGTTCCGGATAGAAGAAGGGTACCCAGTTCCGCATCGTTATATATAAAGTATTAAAAGATATTTTGAAGGATATATCACGTTTTGGGGTAGATGAAACATATCGAGAGTATTGGTATAGCATGGACATATAAAAAAAATTAGTGTAGAAGGGACATATCGATTGTCGGTACGGCAAGAACATTCCGGGCTGTTAATCTTCGTTCTTTTTGCGAATATCGTCTCCCATCCATTTCATAATTGTCTAAGCCTTTAAAGAGAAAAATGTAGTAGACGCATGTACGACATTATATGTGAGGAGACAGGGACAAGAACTAAAAGCACTTGGGTAAAAAGAGGCAGTTATTTAGTGTCTCGGCTATAAGGACTAGGATTGATCAAGACCATTAGACGACTTATGACTACATGGCGCTGGAAAGATTATGATAATTTGTAAACAAGAGAGGAATATCAGGATGAAAAGAAGGAAGTAATGGAAGGACACAAAAGACTGACGCTCGTCTTTCAGATAGCAGTGTATACTAGTTTCGTATCACAAAAAACTTAGACGTTGCCCACACCCTTGGGGATCTATAGATCAACTCTTTAGCTTATCCAAAGAAAAGCTAAGCACAATGATCTCTCTCTTGAATTTTTATAAATTTTTCATACCCATGTCATCCATCCCATTTATTACTCGCTTTTAAAATGGAAAACAGAGTGAGAGAGCGAGAGAGATCCTCTGGAGATTTTCACCATCTACTTTTTCATTAAGTGTCAGCCAGCAATTGGAATTGACACACAGGGAAGAGATTAAATATTAAGGAATAAATAACGATCCCAACCGTTGACATGACATTTGTGAAAAATCATTGCAATTTGCTAATAAAACTTCTCAACTCATACAAATCACTACTTCTACCCACGAAGAGTTATGCTGTAGACTTGCTGAAGGACCGGCGGGCCAAGTAGTAAGTATATATAGATTAGACCAACAAAAATATATCTCAAATCTATATACATGCTATCGTTGTTAACAGTTGAGCCAGTATATCGTTAAGAGCCGAACTCGAACACTCATCCAATCCTTAAGATCCGAATAACTATATAATAACTTTAAGAGCTGAGAGCAAGTATACAGTGGTTAACTTTCGACATAGTATTCATGTACAAATGCTATATGCATATCATCAAGGGCAAAAAAGTAAACTGAAAAAACCGGAGGAAAAAAGTAGCCGAAAAAGTATTCAACGAAGTTACGCACCCCGGCAGACACACAATACACAAAAGGCCCAGTAAAAGAACAAGTGCCATAAATTTCATCACTACTTTTGTACTAAATTCAATCTACGTCTTGTACATCACTGAATGTTGGTGACTTCTATTGAAGGAGACAAAGGAAGACAGAATCAAAACAAAAAAGAAGCCCAATCCGAAATGACATAGTCCTGTTCTACAGAGAAAAACATGAGAGCTTGAGATTCAGTGGATGAGAATCACAGAGCTTCACCGACGCACTCAGAGTTCACAATAACTAAACTCAAGATCCGCACATAAGTGTATCGGGGTCTAGAATTAACAACTATATATAAGAGTAAGAGTTCGAGATTCCGACATCCACAATCCTATAAAAAAAATCTTCGATTAATATCGTTATACGAGTTTGAGAATCACAACAACTACCAAAGATTTTTGTGATACACAACAGAGTGTTTCAGATACACAACCAAACAATCCCATCGACATGAGAGTTGGAGATACACATAATTCTGCTATATATAAGACATGCACATATAAAATACATTCGATAGAGATGGGAGAGTTGGAGAGCTTTTGTACCACAGTCCAAGATTTCTACAGAAGTTCAACAGTCCAAGATTTTCCATACACAAGTCCGACAGTCCACAATTCCCGATACACAAGTCAGTCATCCAGCAACCTATGTATAAGAACGGACATTCATACTATAGAGCGATGGAGTCAGAGATCCTGGAGGGGTTAGAAAATAAGAACCGGAAATTATTTCCTTGTGTTCAAACATGACCTTAACTGTAACATGTTCTTATTACGGGGGTTAAAAAAGGGGGAAATCACTGTTCATTGTGGTGTTGTTATTAATACACCTTATATTACCCATGTCCGGGGACTGACGCGCTGCTGATAACCCGAGCTCATCCCTTATAAAATAGTTTGAGGGGCTTATATAAATGAAAGTTATAAAGCTAATAGAGATTACAACTTGGAGATTGGGGACGTGTCGATATTTCTGAATGAAACGACTTGCACATTCTCCAGAGCCTCCATCAAGTACATGGAGTATGGACAATCAAAAGGAATTTGTATGCGTACGGTACGTGGCACTGGGTATTCTTTTATTCCCACGGCATGTTGGGCATATTTCTTTGTAAGAGACTTTCCCTTTTACCTTCCATTTCTTCAAATATGTATTATGCTATATAATCTTAAGACTGTACCGTACTCACCTATGCTTTACAGTATCTGTTACCTATTGTTCTGGATGATCTTTCTATATCTACAACACCTTTTCATTTTATGAAACTGCGGTTTGATAAGTTTGATTGAACACAGTATGCGAACATTCTTTTACGCGTGTAGTACAAGCGTTATTTACAGCAAACAACAACACCGAACAGGTAGCTTCCAGTTGATTGTCCCCGCTTCATTGCATTTCCAGTGTGTATTTTTCGGGCGATTGCGGAGGATCAATTTTTTCTGCTGGTGAAATAATACTTGTCGTGGTGTTCCATCTCGGATTTGAGTTCCATAAAAGCCTCGTGTAGGTTCTGGTTACTCGGAAGATTTTTGTCACAAGATTTTACGGTGCAAACTCAACATGCTAGCTTCTGAATACTTATACAACTCAGGTTTTACGAATACAACACTCGTTGTTTGTAAAACCTGTAAATCCAGCCATTTTGAGGATGGAATCCCAGGTCTTCAAAAGTTTTAGGTGTAGGCTCTTATTATATTTTCAACCCTCTCCTGTGTAAAATCTACTATTTTCAAACGTTTCTACTAGCGTAGAAGCTACTATTTTCAACTATTTCTATACAAAATCTATGGGTCTCTACTGTTTTTATATCAAATCTACTGTTTTCAACCTGTTTTTGTAACAAATCCAGTGGTTTCAATTGTTTTCAGCAGAACATCTATGATTTTCAACTTGTTTAGTAAAGAATCAACGGTTATCAAATCTTTTTAGCTTAGATTCCACGTGTTCCAACCCATGGTAGTGTAGTAAACACGATTTTCAACAGTTGTTGCTATCTTGTACACGGCTATTAGATGATTCCGAAGGCATCCCAAGAGTGTTAGATGATTTATATATATAACCGAATGAGGAAGGAATCCGAAGTTTTATTAATCCACGTCTATAACATATACAATGTATGTAACAATCTAGGGAATTTTTGTTACTCCAAAAAGAAGAGCCCGTTTTGTGTTACTCACAAAAAGATCCTTCAGAATTTTTGTAGAAGATACTATTTGAAATGGGGTTGTGAACGGAGAAGTGTGAGCTCAAAATGTGTAAAAGAATGGTGAAGAATGTGCCGACACTTTGCAATGCTTCGCATGCTACTTGTGTATTCTGTATACTATGCGGCTCCGTAATTCAACCCATTTGCTTTTCGGGTTTTTTATGAGACAGTGTATATAGTCCGGAATTGAAGTGAGAAAGTTACAAGTGTAAGACCCAGTTTCCTCTTCTTTTCTTTTTTGTTCCCTCACAAGCTGCTGCATAGTATTACTTTGTGTGTGTTGGTCGATTCTTTTTGAGTTGTAAGCATTACTACTACACTATATATAACGTAATTCACAACTTATGCTACTGCATGTTAAATAAGTTGAATGTAATTTCCCTTATCTGTACTCAGCACTCCAACTTTCCAGACGAGGACTAACGGTTGAGGAAACATGGATGAAATGCACCATTTTTTCACGGATTTACAAATAAATTCCGGCCAAAGATATTTCAATAAGTTACACAGATCTAGGTGGATTTTTCTTTTCTGCGCTCCCTGAGCACCGTCTAAAGTGTCTCTATGTGGTCTAATACAATGAAGGAAGGATGGGTGGGTGTGTGTGGGTAAAAAAGATCTTGTTGTGAATTTCAAAACTACCGGGTTGAATAGATTGAATCGGAAAAGTATATGTGTGAATCGGAAAACTACATGTGTGTAGAGTGGTGGCTACAGGGACTTTCAAACAGAGAAGGAGGATTGAAATGTATAAAAAATTGTTGGCAATAGATAGGTCTGACAATACCATAGTAATTTACACTTTTGTGAATCAAGCATGGCAGGAGGCAAAATTGAGGCGAAAATTCGATTTGAGAGCCTGAATAGTACGTGTACAGTACCACATTTACTTTTCATTTTTTTTGTAGTCATGATCAGGTACAGTGTATGCAACAAAAACATATGACACTCGTAGCATAACATAGGTATCAGATTACAAAAAAGATGGAACACGTCAGGTACATAACACATCCAGCAGAACATTGTATCTCAAAGGCACAACACAAGAAAACGGACGTACAGCACAAGAACAGAAATTCTGTTCCAGAAATTCTCTTCTATCAGGTACATAAAACTAACAGGCTCAGAATACAATATACAAAACAATATATCTCGGGTACATAACACCAGAACATAACCTATAGTATTGTGTAATATTATTGAAGATACAAAGCCCAAAACCGAAAACGTACCAGGTACATATACCATAGTGTTATCCTTAGCCTTTTTTATATCCAATGATGGTTTACCATAAGAAAAGAAAGATTTTTTTTGTTATTGTTGTTGTTCAAGTAGTAGAAATTGAAGAAAAGGAAGGAGAAAGGAAGGGAAAAATATGATTTTCTACACTCTCAACTCTTTCGTCTTCATCGTCCCTGCGTTATTCTGGGAATAATATAAAACTTGGCCATTACTAAAGAATTGTTATACCACTTTTACTTAAGTTATACTTTTGGGATGAAGGGGAAGCGTATCCGTGCAGGGTTTATTAATGCAGGTATCGATGTCTCGATATCAATATCCGTTGAGACACGCCAATAAGTTATACCTATGCTGTAAGTATTACACTACTTCCCCGACTGTTACTTAAAGCGACTCCCAAGTATATGAATGCGTTCAACGATTCCCGATGTACATAACGATGAAGGTTATAAAACTGGGAATTTCAGTGACATTGTAAATTGTGAAAGTAAAAGTTGCCATTTCATTTCTAACTTGTAGTCAGGCCTTTTCCTGTAAATTTTCAATAGCTTCTCACTACTGTAAAAACGCTTCTATGATGGTTTATGTAAAGTGTACAACAGTCTCTTCTGGCTCTTTCGTCATGGATCTTATTTCTTCTCTCACTAAAGCTTTGGTTTAGTTTTACTCGGGTTCGCGTGGAAATCCTTCGGTTTGGTCTGGCGTATCCCAGAGTTGTCCGCTCTTGGTCGTTGCTGGATTGTACCTAAAGAATCGGGTGCTGCACAAAACTGAGTATGCATCAGATGATCCCGATTATAAGAAGTCTTGCTGTACATAAGGAGTCTAAAAGGGAAAAAGGCTTTGGAATGAAACCCCAATGCTTAGCTTCCAACTGTATGTGCTGGGTTGAAAATCAAAATTGTATCAAGTTTTACAATCAACCAAATGTCGATGAAAATGAGTTGAATTTACTCCAGTCCTCATGCTCCATGTCTTTAAATATGTATGAGGGAGGATATGTTCTGGTTTGGTGTTAGCTATGCACTTGGTGAGATTCTAGCTGAGCTTCTAGTATGTAACTGAGTCCTCACCAACAAGTTCTGTCCCCAGTCTTCACTGCGGAGGTATAATTTAACTTGTTCCCTCTATTCAGACTAACGACCGAGCGCTATGGTTTTCCTTTAAAAATCACTCCCGAACTTGGATTAAAATCCTGGGACCACCCAAAGAACCTTGACAGTCTTGATAACTTGATAACCACAGATTTCTACAGTAGAGCTCAACCGTTCTTATTATAGAGTGTACCTTATAGCTATAAGCTGGATTCGTAAATGCGCAGAAATTTGGGTTCCATGCATCAACATTATGGAAACTCATTCGTCTAAAATGTATCGAAATAATTCTGAACATACGTCCCCCTGCATTTCAATCGCGTCCTACAGCATTTAAATCGTTATTCTTTAAGTGCAACAGTATATAAATAGCTAATTGATGAATACAATTTTCGCCAAACTTTGGATTTTCAACATAATCACTTGATAGAAACTTTCTCATAAGTATATGGGAGCAGCCTACAATCAGGATAGATTTCAGAATTTTTGTGAAACCATCGCATGTGTTTTAAATTTGTGTAGTCCTTGACATGTACTCATGTACATACATATAGGCTCACTACACGTGCGGCTCAGTAAACTTGGATTAGGATTGTATAGCTGTAAGGCTTATAGCTGTATGTATAGCTGTGAGTTGTAAAATACGCATTGAACAGTAAAAGTTGAATGGTAATATACACGTGTTCATATGTGAGAAACCTAATACACACATCTTCATGAGATTGTGGGAATGGTAATGTGCCCGTCTTTATAATAGTGGGATAGACAGTAATGTACACGTCCCCATGTGCACAATAGCCGATGACGTTTTTTAGGCAAAAGAGAGGGAAAGGAGGAATCTATGGGTAGGGGGAAAGGATTGAGGACGACGATCAATGCTAGTTTGATTTCTCTGTGAGAGCAATTTGTTGTGGGAGATTGGACCTGGCGAGAGATGAGATGTGATATGCGAATGTTGTAGTCACTCAAGAGATCGATTTGAAGAGCGTGTCCTAACAAATATGATGATTCTTCACGTATGTCCATTCCTGCCCAGCGCTACTGTCTCACTCCTACTTATCTCTGATGCTCGCCCATTCTTTCAGTAGCCTTGTCTCCAGTGTGTCCTGCTCTGATTGCAATGTTACGATTTCGTGTACTTACAGCTCCAAGTACAACGGCTTCCTTGTATTACAGATGCTTCTACAACAGTATGTTGTACAACAACAACTTTTTACACAACAACAGCTCCGTATAGAAAAAACAGCTTATAATACAACAACAGTTCCTTATAAGCGACAGCAGCTCCTTGTACAACAATAACAGCTATCTGAAGATATGTTGCACAGCTTCTTACCAAACAGTATCTTGTATACGAAAGCTTCTTATAGAACAGATTGTTGTTCTGGAATTGTGTGTACCACAGTCTCACTGTCTCCAACCCCGCTCCGTTCGTCTTGTGGTCATTCCCAGCAGAGTCTGGCAGCTTTTTCATCCACTTGCCCTCTGCTCTGTCTTCCCCTATACAATAATAATAAATAGGAGGGTCGTCATAAATAAAGGCTGCCTGCTTACTTTCGTTGTCTCCTGGTTTTCTGAATTTCCTTGCAGCTCCTCATGCTTTCTGAGTCTCTTTCCAGTGTCTCGTCTATGCCGGCACAAAAACACAAAAAGCAGCAAGTGACGTAGACTTGGTGGTAGACGGAGCCGCAGACTTTGGAGACACCGCGAAGGAGAAGAAATAAAGGCAAGGAAGTGCAGGACAGACAGAAGTCAAAAGACAAGAGAGTGGAAGGAAGATCGGGCCCAGAAGGAACGACTTTTAGGCCAAGAGACTTGTAGAAGATAGTAGAGAGAAGCGAAGGGATTCAAAGGGATATTCAAGAAAATGAGAGAGAGAGGAAAGTCGAGAGAGACAGAGGGAAGAAAGTCGGATAGGAACGCAAGTACAGACGACAAGAGTCAGAAGGAATGGGAACGACAACGAGTGCCAGCAGAGTAGTCACGGCGGAAGAAAGAGAGACAGAAATAAAGACTAGAGACAATGGTCAGACGGTACTTGGATGGGTCTGCAAATCCCGTAATAATAGTAATAATAGTGGATATTCCTGTTTGTCCACAAGAAATTCTAATATACTCGCTGAACTGTATCTTCACGTAATAGCTGTGTTGAAACAAAACTTTCTCTACTCAATTTTCCATATGCTCAACAACTTATGGCCGGGGACTGTGCAGGCATCACGTCTTGACGATTCAACTTGCAAAATAATCATTTGCTTCAGGGTTCTCGATAATCTTCTCATGAATTCAGCGTTTATTTCCTTCCATTTCTATACAAATGTTACAATGTTTGTTCTCATACACCTCAAATTCAATGCTAGTTTTTGTTAAATATCCAATTCAATGCTAGTTTTTGTTAACTTTTAATTAAATGTTAATTCAACGCCTTCAACATTAAACTTGTACAAAAAATTCCAACTATTTGCGTGCAACTCTTGCTGAAAGCTTGCCTGCAGAAATGAAACAGGCATGCTGGCTTGCTGCACAATCTGTAATGCAATTTTTGATGTAATTAGTCCTGCTCACTGTCATGTCGCGCTCCGTACATTTCGTTGGTCACGGTAGCCGAATTGCACGACGCGATAGTTCTATTCCTTCATAGTCCGTACGTAATTCCCTCTCAAAAAGTGGTACACTAGTGCAGTTCGTTCTAGGATGGAAGTAACGAGCGACCAAATTACATGACTGCGGAGCATGGCGTGTTTGAATGACTGGGGGTGGAAGTCATAGAAATTTCATGACATCATTTATAGATGACCCCATGGGGTGCTGAAGTTTTGGGGAAAGGAGTGCATTGCACTGACTAACGGTGGGGCTACTACTACTACTACTGTGTGCATGGGTAGTGTAAGTATCCTTTATTGCCAGGGAGTCAAAGTGTGTAAGAGTGCATTCCAGTCCTGCACGTCCTCCGTCCATGTATAATATTATTGTACGTGACCCTGAGAGTTTATTCGCATCTTATCCATCGTCCGGCTCCTTCAGTAGTCTTCATAGTGTCAAGTGCGTGGGTATAGGATTGTATGTGGTGAAAGGCTTTTTCATCTCCCTATGCGTACCTTATCATATACATATGTAAGTACTACGCATACTCTTATTGCTATGTCCTATGTACTCCCGTTAACTTACATACCCCTTTGGGTCGTGTAATTACATACACACGAAGGCGAGAGGGTCAATTTTAAGGAATTGTAGGAGCAAAGTAAAGCCCCTGCTCTCAACCTCTCTGTTTTCAGTTCAATCACGTAGGCAAGTTTATTGGGACGAGTAGTGTAGTAAAAACGGTGGTTTGCTCCTTATCCTGGTGTGCGAGCCTCGGATTTCTCTTGTAAGAGGTAAAGGACTTGAGGCTTGTAGGATGACAAAAACTGGCGGGTGATAAGAGTCGGAGGGAGTTATTACTGGAGTATAGGGGCTCACTAACCACGCTCTTCCGCCCGGTCCAGTCCAGCCTTGTCACGGGGTTTTTAAAAGCCTTTTATTCTGTTGTTTTTGTGGTGTGACTAAAACCCTCTTGTTGGTGGTTTCCTACCGAGATGAAAATCATCTCTGGAAATGTTCTCTCCTTTATTTCCTTGCTAGTACTGCTCTTTATTTTTCTATATAAGCCTATTTTTTCTCTAATGTGCTCTTTATTTTTTCTCTAGAACTCGCTCTTTATTTTCTCTATCAGAGGAAAATTTGCTATATTTTTTCTCTATGAGTTGTTCTTTACTTTTTCCCTATACGTTTCTATTTATTTTTCCCTATACGTTGCTCTTTATTTTTTCCCTATAAGTTGCTCTTTATTTTTTCCCTATAAGTTGCGCTTTATTTTTCCTTTATAGCTTGCTTTCTATATTTTCGTCTGTAATTCGCTCTTTATTTCTTTCCTATAACTGCCCTTTATTCAGTGTATAACTGACCCTTGTTTCGTGTATAACCACAGCATATTTTGCTTATAACTGGTCTTTGTTTTCTGTATAACTGCCGCTATTTTGTGTATAAAGGGACTGTGTATGACTTTCCTTTATTTTGTGTTTAACTGCTCTTTATTTCGTGGCCAAATCTGGCTTTATTTCCTGGGCGTGTGTGTAACTAACCTTTATTTCCTGGCGATATCTTCGGATTTTTATGTTCGACCATATATCTCGCCTATACTATTTTCCCGATGATTTCTTGACTGTTATGTGTTTCTCCATGTACTTCTACGCTATATATTTTGACAGGTTGAAATCATTTCCCCAATCCTCAAGTATCCTCTTAAAGGTTTGTCTCGGTGAAGTGACAGTTGCTGTCAAGGGCTGAAACTCAATATTTCCTATCAAAAGGATGAAGAAGATGATCCTGATCTCCTGGCGGATATAAATGCAATAAGCCTGCAGGATCTTTCTCTCTCCTGGTCCTCCTCCCGATTCTCTGCTATCAGGCGCTTTCGCTCAGGAGTAAATACATAAATGGGATATAACCTTTTGTTGCCGTTGTCACATCTGTCAATTAATTTACTCGTTTCAGGTATTTTTTATCACTCCATCCATCACCTTAAATTCTGGAAGTGTGTGGGACATTTTGCCATATGTTTGTTCTGAATTTTTTACACTTTTCTAAAGAATTTCTTTGTTGGTGGACTTCACTATAGATTTGAGGTTTTTTGTACTTTGGCATGATTCTTTTTGGATGATTTTCTTGATTATGTTAGATCCTTTCAATACTTTCTGAATGATGTTCTATACCTAAATACACCTTTTCTGTACAATTCCCGACAATCCAGACGATGTTCTGAACGTGAAGGAAGTTGATTAAACAATTAGAATTACCTTTCAGCCTGGTCACTCAGGTAATGTTGATGGAGTGAAAGGCGTAATAAACAGTAAGACAGGAGCTTACAGCAAGGGGAATGAGAAGTTGGACGGGAGAGCGAAGGACGTAGAAAAATATTAAATCTGACAGATTTCAACACAACAACAATGTCCAGTGCTTTTACAAGGAATGTATTTTCTCTTCTTTTGAAGACCAGACCTACACTATCCTCAGGGAGAAATTGGATTGAGACGAAGCAGAAAAAATCAGGGACATAGACACAGTATTGTGTAGTAGTACATATGTGGAGACAGGGGAAACCATCAAGTTAAGAAGGCTAAAAAGGAACAGAGAGAGAGAGAGAGAGAGAGAGAGGTTTGTTGTTATGAGAATGACGGTCCCCCAGCCTGATACTCCAGACTGATAGCACAATATAAAAGGATTTGTTTGAGTCGTATGTCAAAGTCAGAGGACAGTTCAATTACACGTTTCGCGAATTCAGTCTTCTAAATTAACTAATCTTTCTCATATGGGTAAATTTCCTTGGGATGGACCTTTAGGAGAAAATATCTCTCGGGCCCCTGCTTCCATTGTCGGGCTTTCTTTTCATACAATTCTCTCTGACCCCGCATATTTTTCCACACGCCTTCAACCATTATTGTTGTCTGTAGTAGTTTATAATTACGTCCGGAGGATCGTATACGTGAAAATGACAGCGTCAATGAGGTTTTTGTTGAGTTTTCCTATGTGTTTTCTTGTCGGAAACCCAATTATCCGGGGGAAATCCTGCTCCAGTAGCTTTAAAAAATTGCAAATTCTCTCTATACATCAGTATATATGCATCAGTACATATGCATCAGTACATATGCAATATCTACTGATAGACTTAATAGTGGAACTAAAAGTTTCATCGGGAAAGAAAATATTAATAAAACTGGGCCAAAGACAGAAGTAGGTAAGTCGAAATTTGTAAAAGTGAAAGCAAAGCATCAATGGAGTCTCACGAGGAAGGTGAAAGTAACACTAAAAGAAAAGATCACTGTCAAGGTAAGGAAGAATCCTTTGGCATAAGTGGATGCGGGAAGCTCTAATGGTAATATATAACCTACATACAAACACAAGTTACGTATGTATATACGTATACTAAAGGTGTATGTACATGTAGGGTTGAAAGCAATGTCTTATTATAAGTCAGCAGGAGAAAGTAAAGTAAGGTAAAGCAAAGATCAGCTGAGGAGAAAGGTTGTGTGTAAAGGAAGAAAAAAACAATATAAAAGAGGAGGAAGGGAAAGTGTCAGCTTATAAGAACAATCTGTTGCCCAAAACTTAAGCGTGCGAATGGGTTTTTGTTGCTCCCTTTGATTTTCTCTAGGCTTTGAACTGGATTTACGCCAAATATGTGTCGTCTGTGGATTTCTGATCGTCGCAGCCGCTCTGGGCGTCGGTGTTGGAGTCCCCATTGCCTTGGAAATGCAGACTCAGCGAATGAACGGGCTTAGACACGACCTCGTCCGCAATTTGCTCGCCGAAGTTCCTCTCATCGACGGGTAAGTAGGAACACAAAACCAAAAAGGGGTAAATGTAATATTTTCCCTCACATTACTCCTCCAAAGAAGTAGCTACATTATGATGGCCTGAGCGTAGATAGATACTTGAACCCGCTGAAGAAGCTGTAACTCACACATCTCTTGGCTCAACTGGATAAAAACATAGCTATATGGAGTGCATACAAAGTTTAAGGTTGTACTTCAATGGTATCAGTGGAATTAATAGAAGCACATACATAAATAATATGTTACTTATATAAACTATAAGAAGCTATTGCGATCATCCTAAGGTGCGTTACGACAGTGGGATCACATGTAGATCCTCCACGGGAGGATATTTTCCCATGGTTTCTATATATGCTTACAGTGAAACCTCCACAGAAAATGTTTCAGAAATGGTTGGAACGTGTAGGACCTTCATACAGAAGATATGTTATACATATATTTGCAGTAGAAATGAACATTTACAAAGTTGAAAGTACGTAGACCATGGTATGCTTTAGTATGTACTTATATTTTGAACTACTCAATAGTTTGAACATACTTGAACCTTCGGAAGGATGAGGGATATTATGATGGCTTGAGCATACTTTTGAACCCTTTAACATCACCTCCCGTTCAATAATCCCGCCGCCTTTGTACATAACAAACACTCTTTTGAAAACAATGACGTCTGAGATTCCTCCGGATTCTCTGTAATTTTGGATGCATTAAGGTATCTTGAGGACCACTTTTGCTCTAGTGAGATGATGAGCTTCATATCACTTTGTTCAAAGCGTTTCACAATGTTAAATTCCTATATTTATAGCTTCATATCTCACATATGTCTCCTTGAGTGTGCAATTATCCTTTTGTATATACACTTATATACATATATGTATTTAATATTGTAATGTTACGTGCATATGTAAGCATTATACTTATAGCACATGTAAGACTAGATACTCCAAGTATCTCCATATTGTAAGCTGTGGAAAATAACGTATGGTAAGGTATTCCAATGTGCGTTGCGTATATCAAGATAGTTGTACATAGCAAGTTATACGTATAGTGCACATATGTGTGAGGAAACGTAAGCACCAAACCGAAAAGGCTGAAGCACTTACTGTCAATTGAGCTCATATAACACTTTTAAATTAAGGAAGTAAGTCATATAGTATGACTCAAGTGGTTCCTTGTTTGAACATCCCCGACGTTATCGAAAAGGCTTTTGGAACGCTGTGTTTTGCAAGGTTGGGAAAATCATTTGGAAAGCTAGGAAAACCCTTTGGAAAGATACATACAGGAAACCCCTTGAGAAACATATGAAAACCTTTTACAAACATAAGAAAACTCTTTAGAAACATAGGTAAACCTTTAAAAACATAGGAATACCTTTGTAGAAGGATATAAAATACTCCTTGAACATGCATGAAAATTATTGGAACTCTGGCAAGAAATGGGAAATCATGTATATGCCACCGTATATACAACTATAGCATGTTGTATATATAGGATGATTGTATATAGCAAAGGTATGGCATAAAAAAGGAGACACTGTTAGCATTAGACAAAGAAGATTTGGTTTCACAATGAGATTGATCTCCCCAAGAATTTCCCCTGTCAGAACCAACATTTTTAGGAAGAGGTGAGGGGTTGGGAAATGGAAACGTCTTTTTTCTCACATGTATTTCCCCTGTCTTACTATCCTTCCTTAAGACCTTTTTCCTTGTAGTAGCGGTGGTACATTTTTCTACTCGGTGATGTGCTTATCATGTCGCCCTTCCTTGTCTTCCGATAGCTTGAATGGTTAAGTGATGGTGGGGCAACGCTTCCAAATGGTTTAGACTTTGAATTTTTTATGCTTTTGTATAGTCGTCTAAGTCTTCCTTCTTGTTGCTGATTTGTATTTAAATTGTAAAATAATTTTTAAGTTATGAAAGTGAGAAAAATGTTGAATAAGATAGAAATTACAACAATAAGGTTAGTATATTAAGCGTAGTTTTTACTTGTCCAAGATTTATTTTTACATCTTCAAGTAATTTTTTACCATACAAAGTATTGTTTTAACCTTGCCAAACCTTGTTTTTACATTGAAGAGCATCCTCTTCGGTCTTGAAACGTCCTTTGCAATACTTAACGGTTCCCTTGCACTTGCCCAAAATTTTTTCACTCCTCAACGATAGCTTAATGGCTCGTGTGTGTTCAACATATACAGTTTAAACCATATAGACTGTCTCCTGTAATGTTCTTGTATGTTTTCCTCCAGACTTTTTTCTCTTTCTTCTTCTTCTTGAGTTCTCCTCAATATATATTTTTCTTCCTTAAAGAAGAATATCATACAGCTTGGGAACCTGGAGGGAAATTGATTTCACCTTGCATGCGAACTTACGAACCGAACCGGCCTTTCTCCCTCTATATCTTTTGGTGACTCTATCCATAATCGGTCCCCTTGCGTTTCTTTTTCCGCAAGATTTCACACAGTCCGTCACTTCAAACCAAGCCATGCTTCTTCCTTTCCATGAGAGTTTCTTCCATGAGAGTTCCTTCTATGGGCTCCTTTTTGGATATAGCTGTTTTCCATGAGAGTTTGGCCAGGGTGCATTCTCTATACTCCCAGAGAATTTCTTCAATGGGCTCCTCCATGAGAATTTCTTTCTTGGACTGAGAATTTCGTCTATGGGTTCCTCTAGCATGAGAATTTCTTTCAATGGGTTTTTTTCTAAGATATTCTTCCATGGGCTGCGCTTATGAGATCCTCGGCCATGAGTTCCTTCCTTTAAGCACCTACTGTTTTAAAAATTATTTTTCTCGAGAAATGCTTGCTAATATTAAGTTAACTCTTAAGTAAATTTTGCATGCATTTTTTACCTAAATACTCTTGATCCTGTATTTTGTAAAAGAGTTTACCAGTCATTTTAACTACCAAGGGACTTTATGCATGTATTTTTACCATAAGATATTAATGCTAGTGTTTATGAGAAGCTTTTTTAAGGTTTTTTTAACCTCAAGATAGTTGCCTATCTATTTAAACCATAAGATATATAAGAGATTTGAGCATGTATTTAATCATACGGACCTTTACCATGTATTTCCACCATATGAGATCGTTTATAGTATGCATGTGTCCATTAGATCCTCCACCATGAATTTCCACGGAAAGTTTTTTAGAACGCACTTTCACCGTGCTCCAAACCTTAAGCATATATATACATGTTCCTCTAGTAGAATCTCTCTCAAGGAGATTCTCCAGAAAGAGGAAGAAAGTCAGGAGACGATAGGTTTTTCACGACTGGTCATACGTCAGGCTGTTGCGGAAGAAAAATGGTAACAGCTCGGACTAACAAGATGGGAGTGAGTGTGGTGTGGCCAAAGGTGCAGTCTGAGCTTCTTCTTTTCCTCCCGTAAAAAGTGGCAACTATCCATGAGAGAATCAAGACTAGGAAGAAGAAATACACAATAGGCCAGGGGATATAGGGAAGTGCAATTTTACTTCCAACGTCTTATGGGTGACGTTTTTTCTATCCGGAGAGAACGAAAGAGAGAGAGAGAGAAAGAGAAAGCAGATCTTCATTCTGGAAAACTCTTATATATTTCCTTACCCTCTTAGTTCCTTGATCTCTCCTTTCTTGATTTTGTACGTAAGGCTCCACAGTTTTTATCCTGTGTGGAAGATTCCTCAGTTTCGTAGATTCTTCAGTTTCTTGTCCTCGTCCTAGAAAAATCTTAAATCTGTATTTTCTTGCCCAACTCCACAGCTTCTTTTGCCCAGACTGGAATCTTTTCCCCAACTCCACAGAGCTTCTTTTACCAAGAAAAGTCACTACAATTTCCTTGCCGTTTGGAAAACTCCATGCTTTTGCCCCCAACTGTGGGGTGGTGCTACTTATAAGAACCTCGGAGTGGAATTAAACGTCGTCCGGACGAGTAATGTTGCGAGGACGGAAGCTTATATCCCTGCTGGTCCAGTATTTGCACTTTTCCACATATATTTCAGGCCTTGGAGGATACTCGCGGGCTACTCTAGAAACGAAGCCAACAAATTTTATTGACTTGTAAAGGGAGGAAAGTGAATTGTTGGGGCTTGGGCGGAGGGAATAATCGATTTAAATCTCTATTATAATAGGAAAAACTATGAACCTGAGCGAAGGAATCATTGGTGAAAGACTTTAATGGGAAAATGTGACTTTCTCCGCTCTTTTCCTCTTAGATTCTCTCTCTCCCTCACTTTCTGAGCTTTCTCTCCCTTTCTCTGATCGTGAGACTCTCTCTCTCTCTTTCCTGGGACTCTGTCCTTCCACCCGCCAGACAGAAAACTTTGAAACAATACAGGAAGCGAGCCTTTGGATCCTCATCTTTTTCTCGGAAAGTAGTGAAAAGGATTATTATTATATATGTAGAAAGGGAAGGAAGACAAGCTCCAGAATGGCTTTTCTTTTGGGCTTTTCCTTTTATAGGACAATTAGTTCTAGTTTTGGTAATATAGGAAAACTTCCAAGGGCCCTTCTGCACCTTGGATATTAGTTTCCTAAAGGACTTGGCTTGTCTTTACCGTCAATATTCCCGTGACTACTTTCCTCATTTGGTTTTTTCAGGGGAAATCTTATTACTTGTTTTTGGATTTTTTTACTTAGTTTTTACTTTTTAGAACACTTCATTTCTTCAACGAAGGTTTATAAAGTACCAACTTGTTATTTCACTGCGCGCAAAAATATACCGAAGAACAAAAGTTCAAAAATATAGTAAAAACATATCACTACTTTAACCGCAAAAGTCTCAAGTTTGGAACATTTTGATATTGGCGTAAAGGGGATTTTGGTACTTTAGGAGATTAACGAAATTTATAAAGTTGGTGCTTTATCGACTATTCCTGCATTTTAATTTCTCTAGAGAATTCTCCTTTCTTGATTCAAGTTTTAATTTTATTGTTCTATTATATGTGATTTCTACTTTTACTAAATTTAATTCCTCTTCCATTTTGTTTTAGTTCTTGTATAAGAAAAAACGCAAAAGTGAACGTATACATAATAATTTTATTAATAAAAATAATAAATTATTAAAATTTTGTTGTAGTTCGCAATTTTTATTACTTTACTACAATGCTTTGCCTGGATTCAACTTTTGCATTAAGTTTTTAAATTTGTAATTATTTTGAACAGAAATTCATTTTCTCCAATACATTTATGTTCTACCAAATTTATTTTACTTTCTCTATTTTTCTTTTGCCGGTGCATTTACTTTTCCAAAATAAATTTAATTTTCGTCACAAATTTACTTTCTCCGGTGCATTTAATTTCTGGGAAGGATCCTACTTCCTCCATAATTTTTACTTTTCCACTGTTTTCAGCTTGACTTTTAGTGTTAGGCCAAGTTTTCCCATAGCAAATAGTTTTACAATGCAATCTCCGCTCTGATGCTGATTCTCCATGAGCACAAGACTTTATCTTGAGAGTTGAATTTTCGGGCCGTAGGAGCAACAACCGGCCGTTGCTCAAGAACTGAGCCAGTTGTACAAAAGTGATAGTTTATGAAAGGAGAAAAGTGGGTTGGAGGGAAGTGAGAAGGTCTGTTGGAATAAGTATAAATGATCGGAATGGGGAAAGTTAAGAGTTTTTGGATCAAGAAATCCTTCCTGGCCAAAGGTATATCCTCTTGCATTTGCACGCACATACATATATAGGAAACCCTTGGACCTACTCGCAAATCTCGGTTTCTTATATACACACAAGAACAAGTGGAATCATTACACGTACAAATACATAGACAATCCTAATACACACATGTACATAAGGGATTTTTCTACACAGAAAGAATGTTTGTACATATGTACGTACTTGAAACATTTTGAGTAATTCATTGAAAAAGTGTTGAGAGGGAGAGAAAATGATGCCGACTCTCCGTTTTGACTTATGTGAACATTGAAAAGCTTTCAAAGTCTTGAAAACATTTTGAGGAAGCCGGAGGGGTTGACTGAGCGTGATATTCTTTCTTTTGTGTCCCATTTACTTCCAGATTAACTTTCTCTCTCCCGCTTTCTCTCTCTCTCTCTCTCTTTAAGCATTATTCAGCGACTATTTTTTAAGAGTATTTTTGCCATTGATGATAACTTTCACCCTTACTTCCTTCTTTTGGAGATTTTCCCTTTCACCTTTTTTACACTTTTCCTTCAACCTTTGTTTGCTTCCGCGACCTTTATTTTCTTTTTTTTGACATGTTATTAGTTGCTTCTTTTATCCTTCATTTTCTCGGGGGTTGGTTTTATTAGTTTCTTTTTGTAATTTTTTATATTATTTGAGTAAGCATTTGAATTCCATAAACTACTGCACCGAGGTTCTTTTGGGGAGAAAGTTTTTAGCAGTTCTATTGTCAGACTTCCTATTTTCTACAATTTTCTTTACAAGTTTTTGATAATTTACTTTACAAGGATTTTGGAATAGAAATCCATAGCATTTCTTAACTTATCTAATTTAATTTTAATTTTTTTCAATTTCATTTAATTAAAAAACATTTTTTAATTAAATCAAATTGTATTGAAAATTTTTGTATTTTAATTAATTTAGACAAATGAGTACCAAATTGTTTAAGGTATGAAATTAATGTAGAATTGTTATGTAATTAATGTTGGCATAATAAAAATCATAAAAAAGCGGTATGTTTTGTAAAATAAAAAGAATTCAGATGATGTAATTCAATTAAAAGTTTAGCCTAATTCTTTTAAGGACTAAGGAATTTAGAACAGGGAGAATAATATTTGGTGTATCTATGTATATCTGAAAAGGAACTTCAGCATGGCGTAATAATCAATTCGGCAGACAGCGATGAAAAGATTTCTTATGTACATATTTATATATAAATTCTTCGTTCACAAACTCTTATGCGTGTATCTGTATAAAGGAAACCCGAGAGTTTTTCAAGGCAAGAAAAGAAATGATTTCAGTCAAGTTTCAAAGTCTTTTGTTCCACATGACTGATGCCTTAGTTCCCTCCACGTTTTAATTAGATTACATTGAATCTTTTATGGGCTTCCTAGCAGACTCTTCTTTTTCTTCCTTCCAGAATCTCGTTCCTCAATAATGGAGATTCAATTTAGAAATCTTCATGTATAAATTCGTATTAGGAAATGCTTTTCACATATTTTTTCACTCTACAAATAGGATTCCGGAAATATTTCTTTATTATCACAAAAAATTAAATTAGGGCTTGAAGTGATATTCGAGAGTGTAATATTATATCTTTTAAAAGGATTCTTAATGGAAAATTTGATTAAAGTTTTTATTCCTTATTTTTTTAGACACAATGACTTGGCCTGGAATTTACGCAAGTTTCTACAAAATCAGCTCAAGGATGTTAATTTTGATTCGGACCTGCGGAAGGTTAGTATTATTATTATTTTAAAATAATTAATAAAATAATTAAATTTAAAATAATTAATAAAATCATTAAATTTAAAATAATGTAATTTCCAAAAATTATAATAATTTATTTAACAAAATAAATAACGAAACAATTTATTATCTAAAATAGTAAAAATCATTGTTTACCTTGAAAAATTAGAATTTAATTTTAAAATTGTAGCATTAAACAAAAATGAATAGGATAAGACAACCTTTTTAATTAAACAACAGTTTTATTACATGTTGTAAATAACAAAATTAAACCAATTCCAATAAACCCTTGTAAAAAATAATTTTCCAAACCAAAATGATCCCGATTGTGCAATATTTTTGGAATTTATATAAATACGACCTAACCATTGTCTGGTGATTCTATTTCAAAGCCTGAACTCAATTATTAAAATGGACTGATAAACTAATAACAGTAATATTGAACGGCCGCTGCAGGCCATACAAGTCGCTGTTATTGTTATTATTTTATTGTATTCCCTGTTTCTCTCTCTCTCTTTCTCTCTCTCACAGACCAGACTTCCCTACTACAGTAATACAGACGTTTTAAGGGAATTGGATGGTCGTATTTTGTGCCAGCAATATTATTCCCTTGTATGAGGTTATTAAAATAGCAGCTGGGCTGTAAAGTTATTCTTTGTGTGTGATGGCCAAAGTAGTACTTTGTATATTATTCAACATATTGCTCCTACAATATTAAATCTTGCATTAGTTGGATTGTATTATTTTTGAACCGTATTACATAATAATGGCGTACATGTCTCTTCGTTCACTTGTTGTTTCGAGTTTCAGAAAGAGAGAGAGAGAGAGAGAGCTGTTATTTAGATTTGGTACATTTAATGTTCGTTTTATAGACCGAACAGAGGTCTACTGATCTACTGCTACTTGTAATTTCGTGATCTTGCGATTTTGTTGTTGTGTGTCGAGAGGAATACAACTGCAGTATTTAAGTTTTTGTGGGAATTGACTTACTAATAAATCTTTTCCCTATGTAAGATCTCCTTTCCTATAGTTCTTTATGTTAAGTAATGCATCATATAGTTTCGTGAGATTGTGTTATCTATAGTTTCTTTATGTAAGATAGTACTTCCTATAGTTTCTTTATGTAAGATAGTACTTCCTATAGTTTCTTTATGTAAGATATTACTTCCTATAGTTTCTTTATGTAAGATAGTACTTCCTATAGTTTCTTTATGTGAGATAGTACTTCCTATAGCTTCCCATGAAAGGTCTATAGTTCCCTATAAGTAAGATAGCGTTGTGTACCATTTTCGTAGGATAGATTACGTGGTTGAGAGCTGAATTAACGGTTGAGTAATACGCTCTAGATTTAAGCTCGTATGTAAGGCATTAAATTATGTGTACGAGGGTGCTAATCATGTGGTGACTATAACGACTTCTCTGTTCAATTTTGTTGCCACATGCAGTTTGATCCATTTGCTGGAAGTGTTTGGTCTCACACGGATCTCATCCGGTTGCGGGAGGGCGGCATTGGCGCACAGGTTCGTACTTTCCCACTCAATTACTCCATATAACTCACACTCGTGTGTGCAATGGCATATGGGATTTTCCCCACTGTTTATACAGTGCACATGTATCTCTTTGTTCAGCCTTCCATGTAGCGTCAGCAGTATGTGTATGGTATTGTAGTAGTAAGTTGAAGTATCTAAGTTGTTGTATGTAAGTTGAAGGAACACAAATTTTATGCCATGAAAGGTACATACATAACCTATATATTATGTTTAAGAGTAGCGGAAGGTATTATGCATGTAAATCAAGTGTGCTATGTCTACAAGGCATAAAGTTATATTCAGCTACTTAAAAAACAAATTATTTAAAAAATCCTAATTTATCTTCAATTTTGAAATGTGACAGTTGTGGTCAGCCTATGTTCCGTGCTCACATCAGCACCTGGATGCAGTTCAAATTGCCGTGGAGCAGATTGACGTGATACGAAGACTGGTAGACAAATATCCAGCTTATTTGAGCCTTGTCACGACTGTTAGAGGTGTGTTGACGTTTTTAAATAATTACTATTAACGTGCGTTTTATCCTAAGATTTCTATCTCTTTACATACGATTTGTATCGTTTTTCCTTATGATTTGTATCTTTTACCATCCGTTCCCCATGTTCTACCAGACGTTTCACATATTTTACCATGTGTTTCGTGTTCGTTCAACTGCAAGTTTGTATGGTGAGAATGCGTTTATTACCAAATGATTTAATTTCGTTTAAGCTCCTTTTGGCACCGATGACTCCATACTTTCCCTTATTAAATTGCGATTCTCACCCAGCGATGACAACATAATGAACAGCATAGGAATCGTGCTTTGATAATGCCGGCACGATATGATTACTGATGACATTAATGCAATAATTCGGGTGGAATCCCCAGCTAATAATGCTAAGGATAATTTACAAAGCCTATTAAGGAAGATGATTACAACGAGCGCTATTATGTACAAATGTGTGTATAAGTAATAGCATGAGCATTAACCTTATGTACGTAGTGCTTGAGCTTATGTATTGCTTAAGCTTGTGTATAGCTTAATCATATCTTGAGCTTGATATCCATATGTAATAATAAAGTCAAGTGTAATCAGCAATCCAGGAGGTTATAGTAGAGTAGCTACTACATTTGCAGTAATGAGGATTTCGCAACAAGGGTCTCTATATGAGTGTTATGATCCGGAACAATTCCTTGTAGAGATGAAATTTTGGTGGAATTGAATTCAAGAAAGCCGGCTGGTGCTCAGGGCTCTCCAAACCCAGCCGAGTGGAGCAAGTAAATGTGTTGTGAGTAAATAAAGTGCATGTGTGTGTGTGCTTTGGATGTTCTTGTAGTATTATTTTTGCATGTATGTACATGCTCTGTATTTAAATGCGTGCATTTGGGTATGTACATGCCATGTACAGTACACTACGTACATTTATGAGATGTTATGTAAATATTTTTGTACGTACTTGCCATGTATTTTATATGTAAATTTATGGTTAATGACAAATGAATGTATGCCTATGTACATGACATGTGTTTATATGCGTAATGTGCGTACTTATGTGCCTCCTATGTGTGTACATGCGGTATATTTATGTATAGTTATGTACCCTCAATGTATTCATATGCTCAGATATGTACATGCAATGTATTTATATGCAATTTATTTATGCTTGCATGTATGCATATTTGTGCGTATGCTAACACACTGCATTGATATGTGTATGTACATGCAGTGTATTTCAATATGTGTGTACATACAGAGCATGTTTAAAAGTATGTACATGTAATGTATTTAAATGCGTAATGCACATATGCACATAAAAAGGGCTCACATGCGTGAGAATACGGCCTCGTAATCTACTCACGCCATTACAGAAGAAGGAAATGAGGAGAGCTTAAGCAATAAAATTCGTAAACGAACCTCTCCACAGTCTCCACAGAAGTAGATGAAGCTCACAAGTTATACATATTTATGTACACTTGTAGGCATTGCCGTTCCAAGTATCCAAAGATCCGAAAGAGAGAGAGAGAGGCAAATAAGTGAGAACAGAGGCCTGACATTGTAACTCCGCTATCAGATTTTCCTTTAAATACAACATGGAAATACCTTTTCTGTGTTAAACATTGTCACACTCCTTTTCCCACGCAAATGCTCACAGGACGGAGCAGAGAGAGAGAGATGAAAGTCGTCGTCTGTAGTCAAGCTCTCCGTGGAATGTATTTAAATAAATGCATTTTCTACTTACTCCTACATTATAATACGCTTTTTACACACCTAAACTCTACGGCTTGTTGAAAACACTTGTGATAACGTCGCTCATGCATGTTATATAGTAGTTTTTAAAGATACAGCTTTATGTATAATGTTTTTTTGTAGAGATACAGTTTTTGTGTATGTTTCTTGTAAGAATACTTTTATTGTATATACTTTTTAAGTACGCCGGTTTCGTGTAGATTTTTTTGTAGTATTTTTTTTGCAGATGTACATCATACTATATAGTGTAGATAGTACTAAAATCCTACGGAAGAAAAGCGTGACATTCTAACTTACAACTGTTCTACACTTCCCTTCACGTGTGATCCTTCTTTTTTTGTTTTCTGCTCAATTTTTCCCCTGCCTGTCTTGTTCCGACAAATGGTTTATCGTGTAGTTTCCACGCAATTTCTTTGCGTCTTTTCCCAATTTCCACGCTGCTTACTACATACGCCACTGTTCCTCCGGCTTTCTTTATTTTCTCCATGTACACATATGTATTCGAGGAGGCCCATCGGAGAAAGTGCGGGCATGAAACAAGGTGAATATTCTTAGAGGTATGCTCAAAGCTTTTGCGGCTTTTGTGAAATTGTTATTTTTAAGAGCGTTTTAACGATTTTCCACGCTCCTTTCACCCGGAAAATATTAAGTGGGAAGACCTTGTTAATATTTATGAGGATTTTTACGCTTATTTTTATATCCACTCGGTGGCTATTTTTATATGCTCCGCTACCTTTTGTATGCACAAAGTAAAGACTCTGTGAAGTGAAAGTTGGGGAAGGGAGAAGGAGTAAGAACATGACGAAACGTGTATTGGGAAGGCAAATAGGAGGAAAAAGCGTTTTAAAACCAGAGTTTTCAATTTCAAAGTTGGAGAATGTATGCGAGAGTAGGAATGAAAGTAAGTGTGAGAGCTGGAGAAAGTCACAATTAAATGTGTGGGGACAGGAAGCAAATTTCTTAGAGTAGGCGGAAGCACTATGGGATCAGGTATGCGAACTGGGATGAAGTTTGCAATTAAATGAGGCAAGCCATGAAAATTTTAAATTTGAGCAACGGATAATGCAGGGGAGAGGAAATCACGAAGCAAGTACAAGGAAACTTTAAACGAGCTACAGCAAACGCACTGAAACTTCACAGGTTTGGTAGGGAGAAAGTAGATAAACGTGTTAGACTAATTTCACATATCACGAAAAGCGGAGAAAAAATGTCAAAAAGGAAAACTCGAAGAAAGTAGGAAAAAATCGATTTCAAATGCTCGGAAATCCAAAAGAAGGTACAAGAATAATTATTAACATAATTATGAAATTTTAAGTCAAAAAGGAAAAAAAGTTTTGAAAACATGGCGAAAGTACTTTAAATACTTAACTACACTACACACCAAGGATAAAAGCGAGGAATGTTCCAGATGTAGAAAACTTACAAATTTTTTAGAAAGATGTAGAAAGAACGTCCGTCGTTTAGAAATGTCAGGAAGTATTTGTTAATTAAAATATGTTTATAACAAACAATTACTGCTGGTGTTAATACTTAAAATTAGTGAATGTAAACGTTAAAAGTGCAGGTTAAAAATGGACAAAGCATGAAAATAAGCGAAGAAAAACAAAGCGAAGCTTTAAAGAATTGGGCTAAGAGAAACTAAGAAAACATAAAAACGGATGTTGAAACTCACAGAGTACACCTAAGTAAAAAAAATCCGCAGAGACAATAAAGAAGGAGAGCCGACAAAATACGAAGAGCAGCATTGAGCATCAGGAAAACTGAAGAAATAGGTAAAGCACACGAACCAAAAAATTGAAGTTGGAAAGTAAATAAAATTAGAAAATAAATATCCTCTATGAAGCAGGTAAACACCAAGTCCTTGAAGACCTCTTTTCTAGCAAACGGTAAAAATAGTAGCCAAAAATAAGTGAAAGATGCTGAAATGGGCGTATGTAGGCAGTAAGTCATGGAAGAGTTGTCAAGTATAGCAAGACCTTTACAAGGGTCAGTAATTTCCAAGGAAACGGGGGAGTTATGGAAGCAAATACGGATCTCCTCGACAAGCTTTTTTTCTCGTCTACACAAAAAACCTTACAGCTCGTGTATAGCAGCAAAAGTGAGGGTTAAGTTAGCTTAAAGAGTATTTTCATATTGAGGATACTCAGGGAAATGAGCTCATTTGCCTATTCCTATATGGATGAAGAAAGGACTTTCCCAAGTTCCTGCGACTGGATGAGCGAGGTTGCTTTCTCTCCGCTCCTGACACAGACGAATCCGTCCTCATGTTTTCTCCAGTTTTTCGTTTCTCCCAGTAACTTTCACCCTCGTACAGTCACATTGTTATGGCAATTATGCTGTCGTTCAGCTTATTGGGAAGGGATTATTAAGTATGACGACTAATGATTTCACGTAATTTTTATTTATTTTAAATCTTTTTAGCATTTTATATGGTTATAAGCTTTTTTATATTTTGTAAGTATGAATTTAAATTATTCGCAGTTTAAATTTTCGCGTATTTTTAATGGAGAAAGTATGGGTATTTTTTATGGAGAAAGTCTGGGTATTTTTAATGGAGAAAGTCTGGGTATTTTTAAAGGAGAAATTCAGTGTAATTATAATGGAGAACGTTTAAGTATTTAGATGAGAGTTAAGATATTAAAAAAAGGAAATTTAAGGTATTGTAAATGGAGAAAGTTGAGGTATTAAAAATGTAGAAAGGTGTCTTATTTATAATGTAGAAAGGTAAGATATTTTAAAAGGAGAAAGCGAGAGCTTCTAATCAAGGTATTTTAATTATGGATTTAAAAAATGCATGTTGAACGAAAACGCAAAATTAAAAAAATATTTTCTTCACGAATTTGAGAACTCATTCCTCGATACTTGAAAAGCCCCTGCGTGTAGTAGTGAAGTTAGAATAAAAAAGAGCGAGTAATAAATACACTGCAGGCATATTATCCTCTGAAGAAATGCCTCACAGTTATGTACATATGTAGTTATAATGTTTGTATACATACCTACTTGAGTGAGCAAAAAAAAGGTAGTTTATATAGAGAAAGCAAAAAAAATGGTCTATATGGTTGCAAATGCGTAAAGCTCCTTGCTTCGCCAACCTTTATTTATGCAAGCAGTGGGTTGGAAAAGATATTGTTCAAGTTTTTATTCCCAAAGTCGCCAGACTGAAAAGTCATGCTTCAACTCAAGCCTGCATAATCTGCGAGTGAGTGCTTCTCATGTCGTCTTCCTCGTCTCTTTTACTCGCTGACTTTCTCCCTCGTACTTACCCACACTCCACTATAGCTGTTTCATGTCCCAATTTCCTGAGATTGACGCGTACATTTGAAATGAATTTTACCTTGTGTGAGAATTTGAATTTTAGACGGGGGACTAAAAACTGCGCACTGAACAAGTCACCTTTTTTTCTGCTGCAGAAATTTTCTCACTTTTATCCAAATTTTCTGTATAAAAACGAAGGCAATAAAGTGTTTGAACACCCTCACATGACCTCTGACACGGGGAGGCTAAGATTTGAAACGAAGATTATAGTAAGAGTGGGTATAATCTGTGTTTTATAATAATTTCATTCACAACCGCGTGGCCCATATGTATATACCTTATATAAGTATTCCTCAACTCAAGAAGGATCTGCTGCCGGAATCCGCCTGTATCTAAACCGACCTGGAGCTGGCCAATTTAATAGCTAAGTCATAATTTTGAAATAGTATACGTGTACGTGCCGAAGGCAGCACATTGGCCATATTAAAATTATTCCCGTGATACTAGCAAGAATCTATATTTTGGTGGCAGGATGTTCGGGGAGGAAATAAGTATCACTAAAGAGGACTTCGAAGGGATCAGTGACATTCAAAGCCTGAGCAACCTTCTGGGGAAAATGTGGGGGGCCAACCAAAACATGATGAAAGAATGTAGAAATTTTATGGCCGTCCAGGAAGGAAAGATAAAGTCACTGGAAGGTGAATCCAAGCTCCATGGCCAAAGAATAAAACACCTGGAGAATAAAGTCGGGGAGCAGGAAAGAATTATCGAAAGATGGGAGCGGGATGAAGCCAGTAGATGTGTTATCGTATATGGATTACAAGAGAAGGCGAACCCATGGAAGGATACAGAAGACATTCTACGGCAAATTAACATCGAACCAAATTCGGTGGTAGTGCTGGACGTTAGAAGAATACCGGCCAAAAACATGACACACAAGCCACTGTGGATCCAATGTCGTGACAGGTATGACGTTACTAAGATCATGAAAGCAAGAGCTTCACAAGGAACTAATATTGATGTCAACTTCTCACGGAGTTTGACGAAGATGGACAGGGCCAAGAACAAACGTCTCTACCAGGAAATCAAATCTTTTAAAATACAGTATCCAGGGAAGGAAGCAAAGTTTATCTCGTCAACATTGATTGTGCTGGATGGAAAAAAGTTCACGTGCAGTGATGGCCAAGTGAGGGAGGTCAATTAGGATAAGGGCTCATACACAACTAAAATGAAAAATATTAATAATAAAATAAGAAATTATGCTAACATAAATTGTGGCTACTGGAATGTACACGGTATATCTAATTTATTTACATTGGATAAAAATGATCTTAAAATACTAAAAGACTGGGTAATTATAGGTCTAAACGAAACGTGGGTCGAATCTAGCGACCTTAATTTAGGTATTAATTTTTCTCAATATAATTTTATACATGTGCCGGCATGTAGATCAAGTATTAAAGGCAGGGCATCAGGGGGATTGGGTCTTCTCTACAATAAGGAACTAGTTAAGGTTACTAAAATAATTTGTGCAGAATCAAATTTTATTTTTGTTGAAATTCAGTTTAAGTTTCACGAGAAGAAATATATAGTGGGCTCAGTATATCTCCCATCGAACAAAACTGAATGGATTCGGAGTCTAAGGAAAATGAGCGAAGTCATTAAATCTCTTGATAAAAATTTGGATCTCATCATTGGCGGTGATTTTAATTGTAGAACTGGCCATATGGAAGTCTGTCCGGAGGAGTTTGTTAAAGACACACACTTGCAGCCGGACCGACAATCTATTGATAGTTTATGTCACTCTAACGCTGATAAATTACTCGCAGTTTATGATGATGTGGGTTTAATTACACTAAATGGAAGAACAGTCGGAGATGAAATTGGGGCGGCTACTTATGTAAGTAAATATGGATGTAGTGTTATAGACTATTGTGTAATTTCTGTTAATTTAGCGGATCAAATCAAAAGCTTTAAGGTTCTTAATTTTGGGTGTTCTGATCATTTTCCTATTATTACAGAGTTGGAATTGAAACAACAAGTTAAATCCCCAAATTACTCCCACCTTACCACTATTAAACTTAATAATGAAAATCTTAACAATTATATAGATACTGTAAAACAAACGACTCCGCCGTGTGGAAAGGATGCACCGGAAGAGTTTTTATTAAATTTCACAAAATCCCTTAAAAATATTGCTGAACAGAATAAATGTATTAAACCTCGAATAGCAAATAATACTATTCATTTGAAGCCCTGGTATGATGAGGATTGTCGGGATGCCAAAAGGAAAGTCAGAAGTTTAGGGAAATTAGTTCGTAAAAGCAGGTACAATGGGGAAATAAGACAGTTATTGAGCGAGGAAAGGATAAACTACAAAAACTTGTGCCGGGTTAAAAAGCAAAAGTATTTAGACCAACTAACAGAAGAAATATCAAACACTAAAGTCCCTGGCCAATTTTGGAAATCTGTCAAAAAATTTAGGAAGAGAAGCAATCTGAGTTGTAGTGTTACTTGTAAGTCCTGGGAAAAATTTTATTCAGAAATAATGCCAAAAAAAGAAAACTTTCCCCTGTATAGTAGCAATGTTGGTGAAGAATACTTAAGTAGTGCAGTATCCATGAAAGAGTTAGAAATAGCTGTGAAATCATTAAAGAATGGTAAAACCCCAGGGATGGATGGTATTACGAATGAGTGCCTTAAAAGTCTCCCAGAAAGTTGGCTAGAATCTTTGTTAGCTTTTTATAATAATATTTTTGATGCAGAAATTTGTCCGAAGAAACTATCAGAAATCGAAATCGTCACATTATTTAAAAAAGGTGATGTTTCCGACCCAGCGAATTACAGAGGAATTGCATTAATTAGTTGCATTACTAAACTGTTTACTCAAATTATATTAAATAGGCTTAACAAATGGGCGGAAGATTGCAAAATCCTTCCGGAAGCTCAAGCGGGCTTCCGAAAAAAAAGGTCGTGTGTTGATCAAATTTTCACCTTAACCGGACTCATTCATAATCACATTAGAGTCCCTGGGAGAAAGGTTTACGCAATATTTGTAGACTACAAAAGAGCCTTCGACTCTATTTCGCATAAGCTGTTATGGGAAAAGCTTCACCGACTAGGTCTTAGTGGGAAAATAATAAGGATTTTAATAAGTATATACTCAAATGCAAGGTTAAGAGTCAGAACTGATGAGGGACTAACAGAGAATCAGGACATAACTGAGGGAGTGCTCCAAGGGGAGTTACTATCGCCACTACTATTTGCTTTATTTATTTCTGATTTTGAAGAATTTTTTACTCAGAAGGGAATGACGGGTATAAGTATAAATGAAAAAATAGCCATATTATCCCTTTTGTATGCTGATGACACTATTATTTTAGGCTATAGTCCCGGTGATCTACAAAAGAAACTAGACATCCTAGAGGAGTATTGTAATATAAATAAACTACAGGTGAATGTAAATAAGACTAAAGTGATGATTTTCTCTAAAGGATATATTAAACAACCTCCAACATTCAAATTTGAAGGGAAAAAACTAGAAATAGTCTCGTACTATGTTTACCTAGGGGTACCTTTCTACTCAAACGGGTCGTTTGTTAAAACAGCAAATTTTTTTAAGAAAAAAGCGGTTGCCGCCAGTACTGAGGTGTTAAAAATTATTCATGCAAGTAAATGTAAGTCGTACCAATCAATTAGTAAGTTGTTTGATTCATTATGTGTGTCGGTCCTGTTGTATGCTGCAAGTGTGTGGGGAATGGGAAATGAAAACACTATAGAGACAATACAAACTTCGTTTTTCCGGAGGATTTTCAGCGTGCCTAT